>JAJOOS010019573.1:0-26975 GCA_029582725.1 Solanum chiquidenum
AATTTTCTTAGGAAATCAATACCAAGTATAATTTCAAAATCTCCTAACGGCATCACCATTAAGTTATGTTTTCCTACCCAATTTTCAGTTGACATAGACACCCCATAAGCCATACCCACAATGGCTTGTGCTTTAGCATTAACTATTTTAACGTAGGAAGGACTTTTAGTCAATTTAAGCCATAATTTTGCAGCAACATTAACATCAATAAATGTATGAGTAGCCCCTGTATCAGCCATAGCCATCATACATTTTTCTTTAATCTTCATTTCTATATGAATCAATGAAGCGTGTGGATTTGAATTCTTAGGCACCCCTTCAACATTGTTAACCAACGTAATATGATTGAAAGACAAACCTAACGGATTCACCATGGCAGCCACGACTTCTTCTTCTTCTCCTTCTTGATTCATATTTCCAGCAAATAAAGTGTTCACCCTTTCCCGGTTTGGACAAGATTTTGCCATATGAGGACCACCACAAGTCCAACAGCCCTTCGAACTCCCATCCTTGTTCTTGGTCTGTTTTCTTTATTTCCTTCCTTCATTGGTGCCTTCCCTTTATCATTAGCATAGTCTTGGCAATTCTCCTTTTTCCAGTCTCCTTTCTTCTCACCTTTTTTCTTAGGTTTTGAAGTAGAAGGGACATCCGCAACAGGTCGAGTCGTCCGGAAATCTACTAACGAATCAGCAGCAGCAATTGCCCCTGGGAAATCTTTGACATTCTGCCTCCGTAGTTCATTTTGAGCCCAGCCTTGCATTCCCAAAATGAAGTTATGTAATTTATCTTCATCATACATATTATGTATGTCTAACATCACTGAGGTAAATTCTTTAATATAGTCCCGTACCGAACCAGTTTGCCTCAGTCTTTTCAACCTATCCCTTGCAATCCATGAAGCATTGCTAGGAAGAAATTGATCACGCATTTCTTTCATTAATTTGGACCACATATCAATTCTGGGTCGTCCAGCACTCACATCGTCTGCATTTCGGGTCCTCCACCAAAGTTTAGCATCACCAGTCAAATACATTGTGGTGATATTTAACTTGTCTGTTTCCGGCACCCTAGCAGCAGTAAAATACTGTTCCATATCCCAGATGAAGTTTTCCAACTCTTTAGCACTCCTCGCACCACCAAAGGCTTTTGGTTCCGGAATTCTAACCTTAGATGATTCCCCACGAATTGAACCTAACGCTGCCACAGCCCGACACAACACAACGATCTCTGCACAAAGGTTTTCATTTTCCTTGTGCAGTCCCTCCAATTGTAGTGTCGTTGCTTCACGAAAATTCAAGTCCTCCACCATGCGTTCGTCTATATTATTACGATACCCATTTATTTCAAACTTTGTTTTCTCAGCGTCCAGTCTCAATGCAACAATCTGCGTCAAGAGATCTACCAACGTTGGGTCGTCCATTCTTTCATCAGTGATCCCAATGAAGGCTTTCCACTCTGCGCAACATTTCTCGAAGTTCTGTACACGTCACCGTTGTTCAACCGCGCTCTGATACCAATTGAAAGAGGGTCGATTTGTTTCTTCGACACTACCCCCAGGCAGTCTACAACACGTATAAACTTCAGCCTTACAATCTTCACGAATTTTACTAAGTATGAAAAAGTTCAACTTAGATTTCCAAGCAATTAATCAAAGTAACAACACAACCAACATACGGGAACTCTTCCCAACCTTTATTAATATCAATATTAATACTGGAAAAGGCTTCACAAATTTATCTAAGGCCAGAACGTTTCTCCCTTGCCTTAGATGAATTTCTACCCTATTTAAACTTTTTGCACAAGGCAGTTACAACAGTTACATCGGAGGTTACATAGGCGGTTACATCTGACATGTGTCTCACACTTGTCCTCACTGAATTCAAACTAAGTTCTGGCACTAAATATTCTAACAGATAGAATATATTTCGAATTAAAATACATTCTAACACTTAACCGAAATTACAATATTCTAACACTTAGAATATTTCAGCCTACTTTCAACACTTAGAATATTTCAGCATGCTTCCAACACTTAGTTTTATTTCAGCTTCTGTCTTGCCAACGTCAAGTCCACAGCCTTGCCTTGTCAAGCCAACACTCCGCCTTGTTCTTCCAATGACTCTGCCCACACGTAAGCCTTGTACAGCTGCACTGTTTTGTCCACATACATGCCAAGACCAATGCCCAAATCCTTGTCATGTCTGCATGTCTTTGGCTCAAGTAGACTACGGGTCTAACAGGTGGCTAGAGTGTGTCTTCAAGGAGATGCAACATTTTTTTTGCTAAGTGAATAGGCAACAACACTACGTACTTGAATTTCTATAGGATGGAATAGTCATGATAGCATTAGCATTATTGTAGTTGATTTTAATGAGAAATAAGGAAGGAGATGTTTTTACTATGGACTGTTTCCCCTTCCTTATTTCTCGTCAAATCAAATACAATAACGTTAATGTTATCATGACTATTCCTTCCCATAGAAACCTAAGTAAGTAGCGATGCTACTGATTCACTTTGCAAAAAATATTGCGTCTCTTTGAAGACACACTCTAGCCACCTGACACGCTGTTTCGCTTGATACCACATCCCACAAGCCATCACTCGCAAGAAATTAGGTACTCATCATCTACATTCCTTTTTACAAAGGTAATATCAGGCTTAGATATGACATAGGGCTTCAAATAATTGTTTCCTCTTGGTAACAATAAAAAATAACATAAATGTTTACTCATAGTTATAGAAATTCAACTACTAAATGTTATAGCCAATAAATTACTTGTTTCAAACAAGATAAAATTATTTGAAGCCCTATGTGGCATCTAAGTCTGAGATCTAAACAAGATACAATTCTATGGGATGGAATAGTCATGATAATATCAACATTATTGTAGTTGATTTGATGAGAAATTGGGAAGAAGATGTTTGTACTATGGAATTTCTCCTCCATCCTGATTTCTCGTCAAATCAACTACAATAATGTTGATGTTATCATGAATATTCTATCCCATAGAAACCTGAGTAAGTAGCGATGCAACTGATTCACTTTGCAAAAAAAATGAGTAAGTATGACTATTTACTCGCAAGAATCATGCACTATTCCTCTACATTCCTTTTAACAAAAGTAATCTCATGCTTAGATATGACATATGGCTTCAAATAATTGTTTCCTCTTTGTAACAAGAAACAATAACATAGTAGTTACTAGTAGTTATAGGGATTGAACTACTAAATATTATAGACATTCCAGTACTTGCTACAAACAAGATACAATTATTTGAAGCCCTATGTGATATCTAACCGTAGAGATAACCTTTGTAAAAAATAATGTAGATGATGAGTGCTTGATTCTTGCGAGTGATGGCTTGTGTGATGTTGTATCAATCGAAATGGCGTGTCGGGTGGCTAGAGTGTGTCTCCAAGGAGAGGCAACATTATTTTCGCTAAGTGAATCAGCAACAACACTACGTACTTGAATTACTATAGGATGGAATAGTCGTGATAACATCAACATTATTGTAGTTGATTTTAATGAGAAATAAGGAAGGATATGTTTTTACTATGGACTTTTTCCTCCTTCCTGATTTCTCATCAAATCAACTACAATAACGCTAATGTTATCGTGACTATTCCTTCCCATAGAAACCTACGTAAGTAGCGATGCTATTGATTCACTTTGCAAAAAAATATTGTATCTCCTTGAAGACACACTCTAGCCACCCGACACGCCGTTTCGCTTGATACAACATCCCACAAGCCATCACTTGCAAGAATCAAGCACTCATCATCAACATTTCTTTTTACAAAGGTAATCTTAGTCTTGGATATGACATAGGGCTTCAAATAATTGTTTTCTATTTCTAACAAGAAAAAATAACATAAATATTTACTAGTAGTTATAGAGATTCAAAATATTAGTAACTAAATGTTATAGGGATTCAACTACTAGTATCTAAATGTTATTGACATTCAACTACTTGTTACAAACAAGATACAATTATTTGAAGCCCTATGTGATATCTAGGCATGAGATTACCTTTGTAAAAAATAATGTAGATGATGGGTGCTTTACTCTTGCGAGTGATGGCTTATGGGATGTTGTATCAAACAAAATGGCGTGTCGGGTGGCTAGAGTGTGTCTTCAAGGAGATGCAACATTTTTGTTGCTAAGTGAATCAGCAACAACACTACAGACTTGAATTGTTATGGGACGGAATATTCATGATAACATCAGCATTATTGTAGTTGATTTTAATGAGAAATAATGAAGGATATGTTTTTACTATGGACGTTTTCCTCCTTCCTGATTTGTCATGCCTCGAAGCTACCCCTAAGACGCCGACATAGGACCTAGGATCACGAGTCACCCCAAGTTAACCCTGAGATGTCATATCATAAGTATACTAAAAGATTACCGAATAAATGTACTATGCGGAAGCTTAAACAGTGATAACTAAAAGTGGGGAATACCCAATACTAATCTGAATATATAAAAGACTATGAGTTTAATAACAACTGGAGGATCAAACTCAAAACTAAAACTGAATCTAGTATTATGTATGAAATAAAGCCTCTAACTGACTAGAGATGTTGGGACATGCCCTAGCTAAATCTAGCAAAACTGAAACTAAAAAATGAAAGTAGAAAGATAATCATATAAATCATCCTCGAAGAATGAGGACTCACCACTGATGCTACTAAACTGGATATCGAGAACCGATCTATGCATAATCTAAATATTGAGGACCTAAACCTATATCACGAGAAGATGTAACGCAGAGTATGCATCAGTACTTGAAAGGTATTAAGCATGCAGGATATAGTAAAGTTGAACAATATACATAACTGAACAAAGCATATAATTGAGCAATGATATAAGATTAACATGATGAATATACTAAAGATACTGAATATAAACTAAACTTAATGCAATGACCAAGTTTATACATGCTGAAACTGAATACTGAATTGTAACTGGTACTTGGTCAATGGACTAAAATCTGACTATGAGAGCTACTAATAACCGACGTAACACCACATGAGCTAAATGTGGAGTCCAATGTATACGCCCCATCGAGGGGACCCAATATACCCTGCCAGAGGTATAGAGGCATGACTGGCATGATCACTAAATTGATGCCCACAGAGAGGATTTATAACCTACGGGGGCACGTAGTTCTAGGACTTTGTGACTGAACCTAGTCCATTCGGTATTAAGCCTACTCCAACTGAATATATGTAAATTATAACATAACTGCAGCAAATTGGATAGCTCGAGATTCTGACATGCTAACTGAAAATGCAACATTAAGTACTGATAATGAAACATTCTTAACTGATGCATGTACTCCCAACTGGAGTATGTATATGATACATTATGACTGAAATACTGAACAACTCAAAATAGTGACATGCAGACACTCATACTTGAAAACTCTTTCTCAAAAACAATTCAAAATCATATTATACTATGATCATTGATGACTCGGGAAGTCATATTGCATAAACATTGATGGTATATCTAGATAATATACTACTCATACATTAATAACCTACTCGATTGTCATACTAATCATGTTTTATAAGCTCTTTCTCAAAACTCATCTTAACTTTCTCAAAAACTCGGTTTAAAACTCATGTGTTGGCTTTAAAAGCTTCTCAAGATTTATAACTCAAATAGGGTTCATGCTGAAATATACTGATAATGTGACGTTCGAAACTGTAGCATGTATATCTGTTTAACTGACCTAGCATATGCAATTTGTGAACCAAGAGAATCTACTCAACTAGGGTTCTGAGTATGATGCAAAGAACTAAGTCACTATTCCACAAAAAACATGATATTCTGATTAAGAATATTCTAACAGCTAATTCACAACTAGTATCTAAGGTTTTAGAAACCCTAGGTCTAAGCAAGATATAGGAATCAAGAATCTGACTAAATTCTAGGGACCTAGTAGCTGAAAGGAATCCACCAGTGAAATCTCACATACCTGGTGACAAAATTCATGGATAAATCTTTCGATTTCGGGGTTAGAACTGAAGAAAACTTGTTGCATTCTTGGAGAGGGCTTGGTCATCTGCTTCTTCTCTTTTTGCTTTAGTTTGATGAATATTTAGTGAATATATGTTTTGGTTATGTTCTGACTAGGTTATTAGGCTTAATCTGAGTAAAACGAGGTAGTTTAGAGGTTAAACAATGCGGTTTAGATGCTCAACGCATAGGAGAAAGGACCAAAACGACCCTGACTTAATTCTGGCGAAGCCCATCCATGGAGGGAACGACGGTCCGTCGTTTGACCTACCGGCGATCGTTTGGGTTCGTCGGTCAAGTCTGCCTAACAGGGCTTCACTAAAACAAGCATAACTTTTTACTCGGAGATGGGATGTTAGCAAACTCAGTGGCGCTGGAAGAAGGATTCAATTATCTATCATTTTGTAGGTCATGGGCCACCTAAATTCCTTTTGTGATAAGGGTTGTGACCATTTGAAGTTGACCCAACAATAATTTCCCTCTAACTGGCTGCTGACCCTCACCTACGGTCCATAGGTCCAACCACGGATCCTACTGGTCGACCGTGGGTGGGATCAGAGACTATTAAGACTTGGGCCTTAATGACGGAACCCCACCTATGGTATGTGGTCCTACCTACGGTCCGTGGGTGGTTCCGTTGGTACTGGCACCAGATTTTCTGAAAACTAGGATTTTCTTTATTTTGAGATCCGAGGTGTTAGAATATCTCCCCCTTGGGAACATTCGTCCTCGAATGAAGTCTAAACTAGTTGGGTATGGAGGGAAGGGTCTGCAATTCCTACCACTAAGTACGAAAAATTGATATCTGACTGAATTGAGTTCCAAGAACATGCAAATATGCTGAAAATGCAAAAATAACTGAAGGAATAAGGTACTAAGACTGAATTTACGCTTGAGTAAACTGATAAATTGGAAGAAAACTTTTATCTCAAGCTTGAATGAAATTGGAAGGAAAGAGATGAGGATACTTGGCCTTTATGGCTGCTTCTACTTCCCAAGTAGCTCCCTCTACGGACTGACTCCTCCAAGTCTGTCAAATCTCGTCACCCCCTTCATAGGTGATACTTTCAGGAAAACCCAATCATCTATCTCAAACTCTAAGTTCCTTCTCCTTACATCTGCATAAGATTTCTGTCTTGAGTCTATTTTTGATGAGCTGAACTTTTTCCCATAGTTTCATAAATCGAATCTGACCCAATCAAGGCTGCTTCACCTACTCATTCACCCTAGGAACACATACGCGACCATCTCCCCCTTGGGAGAAAACCTCTTCTTTATGTTGTTGAACTGCACCTTTTGACTGAAATAATATAAGATCACTGTCATGTTTTCCCTTAACCTCAATCAACTGCCTCTAAGGCTGCTAACTCCAAGTTCCCTACTGTAGTTGAAGGAATCTTTGATGCTACCTTCAAAACTTTCAAAGCTATTACGAGGAGCAAGTTCACTATGCTGGGACAACAAAAACTTCAAGTCTCATCCACACCAACTCCTATATTTGGATCTTGGACTAAAAAATGGTAAAGGTCCTCCACAAATGCTTTAGAAGGAGGAAGCAGGTGTTGCTGAAATGATCAAGAAGACCTTAACTCTACTTAACCTGGTAATAAGAACCCTACCACAAAGGAGAAATACGATTCAACCAATGAATCCTATCCACAAGCATCACATAATATGAGTTCATTGCGTATCAACTTGCATAACAATCCTTGTTACTCTCCTACGTCCCCAATGATCATGCAAGCAATGGTAACTATTGCTTCATCCACGGAGGAACAACTTGCAATATACCACTAAGAGTTTCAAATTTATAATTTGATGGATAGGATGGAAAAAAATTTATATGGAGAACTAGCCATGCGCCTGGAAAGAGTGTTGAAGTTCAAGAGATCGAGAATCCTGCAAAGCAAGCACCGCTTGTCAAAGAGATACCAGTTTTTCTAAAGGAATTATCCCACTTGATCACTTGAAGGAGTTCATCAATTGGGACAATCAAATATAATTATGAAGTCTCCACCAAGTCTTCTCATATGTATGCCAAGCCATACACAACAAGAATTGACAACTACAAAATGTCTGCTGATTTTCAACCTTCCAAATTTCAACAGTTCGAGGGTAAAAGGAAATTTGAAGCAACATGTTGCACACTTTGTGGAGACATGTAATAATGCTGTAACCTATGGGGACCATCTTTTCAAGTAGTTCGTCCACTCTGTAAAAGGAAATACCTCTGATTGGCACACATATCTGGAGCTTAATTCTATTGATAGTTTGGAGCAGCTAGAGAATGAGTTTCACAATCACTTCTATAACACAAGACATACGGTGAGCATGGTAGAACTCACAAATACTCACCAAAGTAAAGATGAGCCGATTATAGATTTCATAAATTGATGGAGAAATGTGAGACCCCGTGGTTCTTTCGCATAATATGCGTATCATTGCATAAGTGTATGTGGCTTATATGACTTGGTGTATCATTTCATGAGAATAAGGCTGCAAAGGGGAGGAAAATAAATCAAAGAATTAAACTAACGTTATTGGTCAAGGATGCCCTTAAACAAGTCCGAGTTAAAGAATAACTTTCTAACACCCCACCCATTCAGAAAGTTCAAGCTATCCAGTACCTTTGGGGTAAGACAATGAGTGTTTTATATGATAATAAGAATGTTTTATAAGGTGATATAGTCACCCAATGATCGTAAGTTAATTTTTGAAGTCAAGCAAGTTGGGAAATAAAAAGTCGGCAAAAGTTAGAGTAAGTTTCTTTGATAAATTTTCTGAAATTTGGGTTAAATGTCTCGGAGATTTTCTCCCAATCTATAAAGCTTTAGAAGAACTCCCAATATACTAAATCAAAGGTCTACGAGTCGACTTTCCAACGCACTAAACCATTTGTCCATACGACTTCAGAATTGAGAGATATTCAGATTTTAGTGAGACTGCACAAGCAGGCACATGAAGGTGGGTCCCTCGTCCCTATGTCGGTTTAGCTTTATAAGATTTGGTTTCACGTCGTCTAAACTCAATTTTTTCTACCAAATAATTAGAAAAATAGTCATAAATCCTCTCTAAAGGTTCCCCTATCATCCAAGCAAATATCAACAAGATTTCAACGTGGTTTCACTCTCGGAATGATCATAGAGATTATGTTACTCTTTCCTCCTCGTTGGTTCTGATTTGAAGGATTCTTCGTGGTGAAGGAGTCTCGTTTTTAGGTGTTGCTGCTGCTGTTTTGAGGTAATAATTCTCACCCTTCATTTTATTGAGTGAGTCCAAGTTATAGCTATGCTATATAAGCAAGAAAACGAATAGATAGCTGGAAAATTGTGTTTTGATAGTTATGTGATGTTGGGCTGTTTTTGAAGTATTTTATGATGTTGTTGTTGCTGGAATTTTTGGAAATTATTTGTTTGTGTGTGGTTGTTGTTGATATGAGTCTGGAAGAGAAGAAGAAGTATAGATGGGTAATTAATTGTAAGTTAAATAAGTGTAACATTGGTTCTATAATTGCATTGCGATTTTCAAATGACTTCTTCTTGGTTCAACGTCTTGTGTTTGAGGAGACTCTTTGTAATTGAGGAGGCATGCTACAATACTATAAACTCCATCAATTTTAAGTTAAGGTTCTTCCCTTTTATTCTCTTATTGCTTATTAAGAGAAATACATGATTCCAAATGTAATTATTGGACGAACTCACATGATGGTGATTGGAAGCCGTAAGTTTGACTTATTATGGTTATATTAGACAATTATAGGACTGTATTACATATATGTTTTCTGGCTTTAATGGTTTGAAGACTCATTGTTTGGATTTGGTTGTGGTTATTTTGTGGTTGGAAAGGAGGAGTGTGGCGATGCGCGAAGTTTTTATTATTGTGCAGGCACACTTTATTTGGTTGTTGTTGACTATTGTGTAGGCCTCCACTTGTTAATAACTGCTGCAAAAATGTATGTTACGTCATTAATTTGGGGTTTTAATTTGGAGAAGAAAAGGTAATGAAGCATACATTTAAAATGGGTCTAGTGAGCTAATTACTCTGCTAGTAAGCTCTAAATTGCTACTTTGACACTGGCGTGTTAATATTCTGCCTGTAATGGTTGTGTGACATAATTTCATGTAGATTACATTGTCACGACCCAAGGCTACCCCCTAGATGTGACACAACGTACAAGACTTCTAAAAGTCTCATACAAGCCTCATAGCATATCATAACATAAGAACATAGGAAATAGTGCGGAAATTTAAAACTTTTCTTTACAATCGAAGTCTTTTATAAAAACAAGTGGGAGTCTACAACACTATGTCTTAAACCATCTATAACATTTGAATACAATCTTAGGGACACATCCCTTACAAAAGTATAAAACATAAGAGAAGACTCAAAGGACATAATGGTCAAGCACTCGAATAATATGAGGACTCACCAAACTTCTTCTTCTTGATCTTCTATGATCCTAGCCACGAAGATGGAAGTCGATATCGCCAAACCCTACACTTTGTGAAAAAATATATAAGAAATATGGGTTAGTACTAAAATGCACGAAGTATGATAGCCATGCATAAAAACCTTTGAAAACATGCTAAAAGGGACATTTTAGTTGAATGTATGCACTTTGCTAATTTAAACCATCATTTAGAAAGTAGTGTCAAAACATAAGTCATAAGCATAAGAGACATCATAATAAGGCATAGACTATAGCATGATAGATAACAATCCCAACTAGTGAGTATAAGAAATACCATTAGGAACATATACATAGCCAATACAATCTAGTTTTAGTATGACATGTGAGAAACACTTCATGAGTTACCTCAAGGCAAGCTTGTGCAATGCATGGATAAGACCCCATAATCCTGCCCATACCAAGCAAGTCACTGTAGATTCTCATTCATGTTTACCATCATTTAATCTCACCTTTAGCCTATTTCTCATAGACAAGGAAACATTCATCTTTAGTCAACTATATCAACGAAAGCAACCCATGGCAACAATGCAAGTTAGCATACAACATTACAAGTAGACTTAACATCTAATGCAATTGCCATCTAGTCACAAGCATATTCACTACATGAATAATCATGACAAAAGAGGAATCTACCATAACTACTCTCAAAGCCTAATCGTGCAATGCATGGATGATGTCCCATACCCCCACCCACACTAAGTAGTACTTCTTGAATAGCCATAGTTCATCCTAAACTTGACCTTGTGGGAGTTAGCTTTAACTGACATAGACCATGAGAGATTATTCATGGAATCCGGTGTTTCCCCCACACCGAAAAGGGGTTTCTCTACTTGCCAAGGGTAGAACTATACTCTTAGCTTGGGTGAAACCAATAGGTAAGTAACCTATGTGGGCACATAGTTATGGGATAAGGATATTGCTACTAGAAACCCGGACTCAACTAATGTAGAAGGTTTCCATCCCATGAGATAACTACTTTGGAAACCCGGACTCAACTAGTGTAAAAGGAACCCATTTAGAAAGCCGGGCTCAACTAGTGTAAAAGCTTTCAAGGGGAAGCCAGACTCAACTATCGTATAAGCTTCCATCTCATATTCATATTCGCTCGGTGCAAAGCATAATTCCCATTGATTTTATATTAAGTCTTGACTTCAAAAAATAATTAAGGAAGAATGTGTTGACACTCAATCCAACAACTCATGCCAAAGCTCCTAAATTCATTAGGGGAGACTAGTCTTCAACCCTTAGAATCGTTATATGTGACAAACATTTCACATTATATGACATTCATATCTAAGTGTTTAAATGAGGATAATCATCCAATCAACACCACAATTAGATAATAATATAAGCACTTTACTCTCAAAGCAATCTAATTGTATACACACAAGTCTCATACACATAGCAAATTCTCAAGTTTTGCTCTTCAAGGACTATAGATCACATTCAATCAATCTATCTAGAATTGCTACATTATATATATATGGTAACATGATTCAAATAACTAAGCTACTACAATATAATCTCATAATATTCATCTCACCACAACTCACCCATATCACATAGTCACACATTGGGGACATGGGGGTTCATGGGATCTTGGAGGAAATTCAACATCAAAACTATAGAAATTTCTTAATTAATACATAAGTCAAGTAATCAATTCAGTATATTCATTATTCTATAACACTCTACTAATACCAATCAACACCCACACTTTAAGATCCAATTTGGGAAATTTGGGTAATTCATGGATTCGTGGAAGATTTTATCATAAAACCACCATAAAACAGCAACTAAACAATAATATAAGATAATTAAATCATAAAAACGTTTTTAGAAAGAATCCATGGCTTGGAGTGAAACCCCTAGGTTTTGGAGACTTTTCTACTTTGAAATTGAGAGTTTGAGGACTTCATGGATGAAAATCTAACCATAGATCAAAACTACCATACCTTAGATGAATATTCCTCACGAATTTGGGTAGAAAATATGAGTTCTTGAGCCTTAGACTTCAACCTCTTCTTCTTCTCCAATGGAGGTTTTTGAGAAAATATTTTTGGGGGTAAAGTTGATTATGTTTTGGGGTCTTGAGAATTATGAAGTAAATAGGTTAGTTAATGGTTTAGAAGTACTTATTTAAGTCTATTAAAATGAATTAAAACGACTCCACAATAAAATAATTAAATTAGGAATTACCTAAAACCAACTTACCTTGGCCGAACCTGGGCAAAAGTGCAGACAACACCTACGCCCATGACCCACGGACCGTGGGTGGGTCTACGCCCCATCTTTCAGGTCGTGGGTGGTGGTCTGCAACCCCTCAATTGGGGTATTTACCTACGAGCCTCCCCCAAGAGGCGTGGAAGGACCTACGCCCCGTAGGTCCCATCCGCAGGTCACCTCATTTTGGCAGCTTGGGTAGATTTGGGCAGCTTTGGGGTTAGACTTTAGGGTCCTCCTCAAGGACCCCTTGGTTGGTCCTTGGGGAATCATACCTTGACGTTTAACCCCTAAAACCCTAACCCTAAGTTTGGAAAGCCATTTTACAACATTAACTCACACATCAAACTCTAAAACTCTCACGTAAGGCTCTAGTTTCACCTACTAGTTTTCCGGGTGTTACATAGATACTCTAAGGAAGGGGTGCAGTCCGCATTAATAATACAAGACCCAGAATTGAGGTATGTTAAGGCTAAGCGTTACTTTCTTTGATCATGAATTTTATAATCCTAAATCGTGAAAGTTTGTTTTACTATTCTATTGTTAGAAAGACCTTCTGTGAAAGGCATTGGGATTGCAACTGATGTATTTTTGTGACTCAATTATGTTGATATTCCACTCGTTCGGTTATATAGGCTACTCGGCGTCTATGTGCCACTTTGTCGATTCCCTTGACTGTAGGTCCGTGTGTATATATTATTCTTGTTTTTTAGGTGTTGTAACTTAGAAATATTAGGGAGGAACATTAAGAGTTTGAAATTAGTCCTCTTTCCTCGCTACTTTCTTATTGTTTTGAAAAACTTAAAAATAATATGTCGATTTTTGAAACTCTTAAATGTAGCTCGTATGTTTAAGCTACTAAAGGACATTTTTTTTTTTTTGGAAATACTTTCTTTTAGAAATTATTAGTGGAAAATATATAAACTAGGTGAAGAACCTTAAGATCTTTATGAACACTCTAAGGTTTAAGTTACCTTTCTTAATTTTATTTAAGTGTTCTAGTTTAATCTAAGAGCATATGGTTATACGAGATATTTACATGTGATACGAAAGTGATTACGAGATTATGAGGACAAGAGTACCAACAAGCCAAGATTGGCAACATGATTCAGGTAACACAAATGCATTACAAAATCCATGACATTACATGCTATGCGTTTTACTTCCGAGCTATAATCGGAAGGTATGGGGCCTATTGCCAATATTTATACGTATGAGATACAGATGGCCACAAGTTGGCGAATATGATGCCGGTTCATTACCGGAAGGCACCATCATTGCTAGCACTTGGTTGGGTATGTCATGCATTTTCATCTATATATATGTATTCACGACATACAATTATGCAAGCATACCATGCATATTTAATTCATATTAGGTAAGATGTTAGCCATGGAGGCTATCAGAGTTTATGTTTCAGGTGGTATCTTTATTACCCTTTTTATAGCAGCTATTTATGATTCTATTTTCTGCCTTACATACCAGTACATTTTTATCCATATTGACGTCCCATTGCTTGGGGACACTGCATTTTTGTTTCATGCGTGCAGGTCCAGGTAGGGATTCTATTTGACCCCTCCACTAAGATTCATGATTCGGCTGTGAGTTGGTAAGCTCCATCTCTTCATAGAGCTTTCATAGGATGTTTAATTTTGTTGTACAGTTTGGGTATAGTTGGGGCCTTGTCTCGACCAGTGCTTATGACACTCATAGAGGGTATTGTGGACACAGTATTCTGGGTTTCTTTCTGCCGCTTACTATTTCCAGCCACATAGACTTGGCATGTATAATCTATGTTTGTATGTGTGTATGTACTCAATTGTGGCCTCGTCTGCCAGCTAGTATTTTATTATTATTTTTGTCTTGTCTACCTTTGTCTATATGAGTTGTTATTCAGGTTATGACCCTAATGGTCCAGGCTTAATATTTTAGATGTTATGTTGCCCGACTTTCTAGGCCCACAGTTGAGTTAGTTGGTATGTTTCAGTGGCTAATTCGATTGCATAAGGTATCGAGTGCCTGTCACGCCTCCCCTAGTTCGGGGCGTGACAAACTTGGTATCAAAGAAGGTCATGTCCCAGGGAGTCCACAGGTCGTGTCTTGTAGATTCTTGTTTATTGGTGTGTTGTGCACCACACTTATAATCAAGAGGT
The DNA here is from genome assembly GCA_029582725.1 of Solanum chiquidenum. Lineage (NCBI taxonomy): Eukaryota > Viridiplantae > Streptophyta > Magnoliopsida > Solanales > Solanaceae > Solanum > Solanum chiquidenum. The sequence goes on from JAJOOS010019573.1 coordinate 14,879, forward strand.
TATAGGGCATTTAGGATTGGTTACATTTCTTTCAATTCATAAATCGTGCTATAGAGCTGAGTTATAAGTACGTATGAAATCTAAATCGTTCTTTGTGTTTCTTTTATGCTTAAGAGGATTTATCAAGGCTTTACATTAGAGATTGTTGGTCATCAAAAAATTGTAGATGTGATAGAGCTATTGATGCTCAACTCTGTTATTATTATGCGCATGGATTGGTGGAAGCCTTGTTATGCCAATATCAACGACCGAGAGAAGATTGTTAGATTTTAGTTCCCAAGCTTGATTACGAGACTTAGAGTTTGATGTAGAAGATTGTGTTTTCTTGAAAGTATTGCCTAGGACGGGTATCATATGATTCTTGAAGAACGGGAAGTCCAGTTAAGTTGATTCCAAGGTATGTAAGGCCATACAAGATTATTTGGAGGATTGGCAGTGGGGCTTACAAGCTTGATATGCCTTCAGAATTGAAAGTGGTCCATCTAGTGTTCCATGTATATATGTTGTAGAAGTGCATTGGAAATGCTTCACGGATTATGCCCATTGAGTATATTCGTGTCTCTAAGGACTTGTCATATGCGGAGGTGTTAGTGGCTATGTTGGATTGGCAGGTAAGAAAGATTTGGACTTAAAAAGTGGTTTCTGTGAAAGTGCTATGGCGGAATAACAACGTTGAGGAAATAACTTGAGAAGCCGAAGAGGAAATAAGGAAGAAGTAACCCCAACTATTGACAACTTAAGCTGAGTTGCGTTTTCATAATTGACAATTATTCGTGTACACAAACTTAATTGGATTTTAAATACCTCAAAAATGCAGTTTATATGACTTGTCGCGAGCTAGATATACGAAGCCTTGTAAGTAGATTTTCAAAACTGGATTTAAGATTTGCGGACGTATCAAATATAGCCTTGCAAATAGATCAGTAGAAGCAAAGAATACAACCAATTTATTGTTCGAATCCATTCACGGACGAATGTTCTTAAGGAGGGGAGAATGTGAGACCCCATGGTTCTTTCGCATAATATGTGTATCATAGCATAAGTGTATGAGGCTTATATGACTTGGTGTATCATTTCATGTGAATAAGGTTGCAAAGGGGAGGAAAATAAATCAAAGAATTAGACTAACGTTATGGGTCAAGGATGCCCTTAAACAAGTTTGAGTTAAAGAATGTCTCTTCTAACACCCCGCCCGTTCGGAAAGTTCAAGTTATCCAGTACCTTTGGGGTAAGATAAAGAGTGTCTTATATGCTAATAAGGATGTTTTATAAGGTGATATAGTCTCCCATTGATCGTAAGTTAAGTTTTGAAGTCAAGCAAGTCGGGAAATAAAAAGTCGGCAAAAGTTAGAGTAAGTTTCTTTGATAAATTTTCTGAAATTTGGGTTAAATGTCTTGGATATTTTATCCCAATATATAAAGCTTTAGTAGAACCCCAATACACTAAATCAAAGATCTACGATTCTACTTTCCAACGCACTAAACCATTTGTCCATACGACTTCAGAATTGAGAGATATTCAGATTTTAGTGAGACTGCACAAGCAGGCACATGAAGGTGGGTCCCTCGTCCCTATGTCGGTTTAGCTTTATAAGATTTTATTTCACTTCGTTTAAACTCAATTTTTCGACCAATTAATAAAAAAAACAGTCCTAAATCCTCTCTAAAGGTTCCCCTATCATCCAAGCAAATATTTACAAAATTTCAACGTGGTTTTACTCTCGGATTGTTCATAGAGATTAAAATATCTTTCCTCCTCGTTGGTTCTGATTTGAAGGATTCTTCGTGGTGAAGGAGTCTCGTTTTTAGGTGTTGCTGCTGCTGTTTGGAGGTAATAATTCTCACCCTTCATTTTATTGAGTGAGTCCAAGTTATAGCTATGCTATATAAGCAAGAAAACGAATAGATAGCTGGAAAATCGTATTTTGATAGTTATGTGATGTTGGGCTGTTTTTGAAGTATTTTCAGATGTTGTTGTTGCTGGAATTTTTGGAAATTATTTGTTTGTGTGTGGTTGTTGTTGATATGAGTCTAGAAGAGAAGAAGAAGTATAGATGGGTAATTAATTGTAAGATAAATAAGTGTAACGGTTGGTTCTATTATTGTGTTGCGATTTTCAAATGACTTCTTCTTGGTTCAATGTTTTGTGTTTGAGGAGACTCTTTGTAATTGAGGAGGCATGCTAAAAAACTATATGATCCATCAATTTTGAGTTAAGGTTCTTCCCTTTTATTCTCTTATTTATTATCAAAAGAAAGGCATGATTCCAAATGTAATTATTGGACGAACTCATAGAATGGTGCTTGGAAGCCGTAAGTTCGAGTTATTATGGTTATATTGGACAATTATAGGACTGTATTACATATATTTTTTCTGGATTTAATGGTTTGAAGACTCATGGTTTGGATTTGGTTATGGTTATTTTGTGGTTGGAAAGGAGGAGTGTGGCGATACGCGGAGTTTTTATTATTGTGCAGGCACACTCTATTTGGTTGTTGTTGACTATTGCGTAGGCCTCCACTTGTTAATAGCAGCTGAAAAAATGTATGTTACGTCATTAGTTTGGGGTTTTAATTTGGAGAAGAAAAGGTAATGAAGCATACATTTAAAATGGGTCTGGTGAGCTAATTACTCTGCTAGTAAGCTCTAAATTGCTACTTTGACACTGACGTGTTAATATTCTGCCTGTAATGGTTGTGTGACATGATTTCATGTAGATTACATACTCTAAGGAAGGGGTGCAGTCCACATTAATATTACAAGACCCAGAATTGAGGTATGTTAAGGCTAAGCATTACTTCCTTTGAGCATGAATTTTAGAACCCTAAATCGTGAAAGGTTGTTTTACTATTCTATTGTTAGAAAGACCTTCTGTGAAAAACATTGGGATTGAAGCTGACGTATTATTGTGTCTCAATTATGTTAATATTCCACTCGTTCGGTTATATAGGTTACTCGACGTCTATGTGCCATTTTGTCGATTCCCTTGATTGTAGGTTCGTGTGTATATATTATTCTTCTTCTTTAGATGTTGTAACTTAGAAATATTAGGGAGGAACATTAAGAGCTTAAAATCAGTTCTCCTTCCTCGCTACTTTCTTATTTTTTGAAAAACTTAAAAATAATATGTCAATTTCCGAAACTCTTAAATGTAACTCGTATGTTTAAACTACTAAAGGACATGTTTTTTTTAAAAATACTTTCTTTTAAAAATTACTAAGGAAACATATATAAAAACTAGGTGAAGCACCTTAAGATCTTTATGAACATTCTCAGGTTTAAGTTACCTTTCTTAATTTTATTTAAGTGTTCTAGTTTAATCTACAAGCATATGGTTATACGAGATATTTACATGTGATACGAAAGTTATTACGAGATTATGAGGACAAGAGTACCAACGAGCCAAGATTGGCAACATGATTCAGGTAACACAAATGCATTACGAATCCATGACATTACATGCTATGCATTCTACTTCTGAGCTATAATCGGAAGGTATGGGGACTATTGCCTATATTTATACGTATGAGACACGGATGGCCACAAGTTGGCGAATATGATGCCAGTTCGCTACTGGAAAACACCACCATTGCTAGCACTTTGTTGGGTATGACATGCATTTGCATCTATATATATGTATTCACGACATACGATTATGCGAGCATACCATGCATATTTAATTCATATAAGGTAGGATGTCAGCCATGGAGGCTATCAGAGTTTATGTTTCAGGTGGTATCTTTATTACCCTTTTTATAGTAGCTATTTATGATTCTATTTTTCGCCTTACATACCATTACATTTTTATTTGTACTGACGTCCCATTGCCTGGGGACGCTGCATTTTTTTTCATGCGTGCAGGTCCAGGTAGGGATTCTATTTGACCCCTCCACTAGGATTCGTGATTCGGCTGTGAGTTGGTAAGCCCCACTTCCTCCCCAGAGATTTCATAGGTTGTGTACTTTTGATGTATAGGTTGGGTATAGTCGAGGTCTTGTCTCGACCAATGCTTATGACACTCATAGAGGCTATTGTGGACATAGTATTCTGGGTTTCTTTCTGCCGCTTCCAGTTTCCAGCCACATAGGCTAAGCATGTATAGATATGTTTGTATGTGTGTATGTCCTCAATACGGCCTCGTCGGCCAGCTAGTATTTTATTATTATTTTTGTCTTGTCTACCTTTGTCTATATGAGTTGTTATTCAGGTTATGACCCTAATGGTCCAGGTTTAATATTTTAGATGTTATGCTTCCCGACCTTCTAGACCCACAGTTGAGTCGGTATGTTTCAGTGGGTAACTCGATTGCATAAGGTATCGAGTGTCAGTCACGCCTCCCCTAGTTCGGGGCGTGACAAGAAACGTGAGCCTAAATTACAATGATAGGCTTAGTGAAATTTCTGCAATAGATATGTGTATCCAAGGAATGCCTTGGGAGCTTCTTTACATCTTACAAAGTATAAAGCCAAAATCCTTCGAAGATCTAGCTACTCGTGCTCATGATATGGAATTGAGCATGTCTTCTGTTGGAAAAGATACGATGTTTGTCCATGATCCTTGCAAAGGAATGGACAAGTAGGAATTCAAGAGATGGAGCATATTTGTGCCTAGAATCACACAAAAGAATTCATGAATGTCAATGTATCTCCTGTAAAGTTCACTATGAAGGAAAGCAATAAGCAAAGTGTGAAAGCGACTTTCCAAGCGTGTTCAAATCAAAAGTCGACCCTAAGGGAGATGTAAGAAAAGGAATACCCCTTATTAGATTCTGAAGTTTCATATATTTTTGATGAGTTGTTGAGTTAAAGCTCACTGAGTTTCCAGAGATAAAGTGACCTGATGAAGTTGGAAAAACTTTTGACCCAAATTATTGCAACTATCATAGAGTTGTAAGTCACTCACTTGACAAATGTTTTGTTTTCAAGGATAGAGTTATGTGGCTGGCTAACGAAGAAAAGATTGTCCTTGATAATGAGAAGACTAGTTCTAATAGGGGTGGACATAGTATGGAATATACCGAATTACCATACCATACCAAAAATTTTAATACCGTGGTTTTAGTATTATGGTATTTGGTATGGTATTGGTATACATTTTATTTTTGTTGGTATTCGGTACCATATTTGATATTTAAAAATAACATACCAAAATACTGAATACCATAATGAAGTATATAGTCATAAATAGCGCGCGCACACACACACACACACATATATATATATTATAAAAATACTAACAAATATGAAACCTAGTATTAGTATAAACAAAGAGTTTAGAAGTTGAAACTTTAATACTATATTTTGATTAAAATGTATTTAAAAATGTTATTGATTAACAAAAAGAGTTGTTTGTACTTTATTTTAAAAATATATTTCTACATGTGTAATGTGTTAGTATGATACAATTGAGACCTTTTTTCAATTGTCAAAGTCATAATACTCAATTATACGAGTATATATTAGTCGAAGTTGAACAAACTATGATTACTAATTTACCATACCGTGGCATACAAAAACCGAACTTCAAAATATCAAACCATACCAAATTCAATTGGTATGGTAATGATATATTGTTTTAAAACCCGAATATCAAAATTATGGTTTAAAAACTTTCAAATACCATACCATACCATGCCCTGTCACGAAGCAACTCACTGATCCATGATAACACCTATTAAAACCCACAAGTAGGTAAGCCGACCCGTATTCAAAACAACAAGTAGTGAGTACAAGGGTAAAACTATACAGAAAAATAATACTAACAATAAGAAAAGGCAGAAATGGAAAGCAAACCCAAAACTATATACAATAGATACCCTCCAAAAACCTGGAAGTCACGAGTATAAAGTTGTCTAACAAGAATAAATACAAGTCTAAAAAGTGGACCACAACAAGCCATCTCAAAGGCAAAGGACAAGATAACATATATGTAGAAGGAGACAGGTTGATCCAAGGCACCAAGTGCTCACCCTCGTCTCCGATATCTCCAAGCTGCAAAAATGACACGAACGATCACCGCTTGTAGCTGGCACTAAAACCTGAATCACAAGAAAATGCAGAGTGTAGCATAAGTACCAAAATAAGGTACTTAGTAGGCATCATAGGCTGACCAAACAAGAAAGGTAAAGACAATAAAAAAAGATAGAATCTACACACAAACAGAGGCCAAACGGATATGAAAAGAAGGCACACGAGGATACTAAAAGTAAATCTTAGTACAACTAAATTAAATCTAACTGGACCCCGTAAGCCCAGAAGGTACATTTGTGCGCAAGTTTAAATAAAATCCAAACGGGTCCCCATAAGCCCAAGAGGTACACAGAATAACTAAGTCTACAAAAAAAAAGAGTAATCAAGATTTGAATTCAAGAACCAATCAAATCCTAGCCCAAATAGCAAGAGTGACAATCAACTCAACCAGTCAATTCCCTACCTAACTAGCAAGAATGACTATAAATCAAGGCCCCCCAATTATACAATCCACTCTAAGGGCATCAACTACCCAACTAGCAAGATTTCCTTGGGGGCATGTCAACTCCGTAGAGGATCTCATACATCTAGGCCGCCCAGTCCGCCATCCCACTCCCAGGGTTGTCATCCTCCCAACTAGTAAGAGTGTACGGGGAGTATTGACTTCGAAGAGGATCTCAAGTAGGCTCCAAGCCACCATGGATCAATGTTCACTCCCAAAGATATCATAAAAATCTACAAGCCAGAAGCACTCCAATCCCGAGAAAGCACATAATCTTTAGTAACACATTGGAGGCACAAAAATAGGAAGAAAAGACTAAAAGACTAATAAGCAATGCAAATACCTTAGCTAAGGCTCACATGATCAGACCCAAGTCTGTTATTCCAGTCTACAAGGACCTAGTCAATCCTAAACGATGTTGGAGACATACAATAGTCACAAGGTGCATGGGTCGAAGGCAACACTAGTCTATCCTAGACTAAGGCCAAAACATGCTCCAAAAACAAGTAATCAAACAAGTAAGTAACATAGCATGCTACAATACACATACAACCCTCCACCAATATAGTACTACCCTCGAAACAATATTAATCAATCCTAGATCATGGTTTCCAAGAATAAAAGAAACAATGACTAGATAGCCGCCCCCAATTCATAATCATCATCATGAATTTAAACATTCATGCTCAGTTTAGAAAGGAAGAAGTAGCCTACTTGTAGGTCAATCGCGCACGCTCCAAATCAGAAGGCCATAGCTTTTTCCTTTTGAACGAACTCTGAATGCTTCCACACTATCAAAAATAGGATCACAATACGCTATGCTTGTTTAGACACCAAAATCACCCAAAATGTGGAAAAACCAATTTTTAGAGTCAAACGGTAGTCGTGGGACCTATGTTGACTACATCAAAAGGTCATAATCTATGCCATGAACTTACGTCACAAAATAGAACAAAGTTTGAGGCTCGAAATTCAGCTAACACAAAAACACAACAAAAACTCAAATTAAAAGAGAGATGGCAGAAGCTTTCGCACAAATTTTACCTCTAACAGAGTGTGACTGACACAATCCAGTCACTCCACTGCGTAGCCCCAAAATAACGAGCACGTGGAACTTTGAATCACCAAAATTGGAGTTAAAATTAAGGAGAAATCTCAATTCTAAATTTATCACTTGGGCTGATCATGACAAGTCTTAAATAGGCTAGACAACTGAATGGCGTGAATGTGAGCTGAACGGGAAAAATTGCATGCTAAAGTGACCACCCTATCAGAGCGCCTGCCGTCTCCAAACGTGGGCGTGCCTCAGCTGACAGCAAAAGTGCTAAGGCCCCAAAACTTCAACAAGGTGCCCAGGACTCATTCGAAACCCCGTGAGTGCAAACGAACTATAATACCCCATCAAAATCAACATTATGGACTCAACAAAATCATCAAAAGTTACATTCGAGGTCCTCTCGAAATTGGGTCCCACATCTAATTTTTTTAAGCCAAATTCCACAAAGGGTCTCAGAATTAGCCTGGAAGAATCAAAACCTAAATGAAGGGTCGTTATAGGCTAAACTCGACATTCCAGAGCTAACTGTGTTGACGAAATTCTCATTGAAGCTCATTTACTCAAAATGTTGACTAAAGTTAAACTTAGTCTTCAACTTGAAAGTTAAAATACATAATTGAACATAATCATACTGAATGCCTCGGGAGTCGGGCAGACTATGGAATCGTCAGAATTGATTATGAGGTCATCTTTCAGAACTTCGAATAAAAAATTACGGTTCAAGGTTCAAAAGCTCCCAAAACACTAAAACTCGCATAAAAACCAAACGAACAACCAGGTGACCGAACTGTCAGTCCTAGAAAGTAATAAATGACTTGGGGTTGCTATATGAAAGCTTTAAATGATAAACAAGAGGCATAAACATAGAATGACCCGAAGATCATCACAACATCCCTTACTAAAAAGGACTTTCGTCCATAAAAGTAAGAGTGAAGAAATAGCTAAAGGTTCAAACAAGCCTGGAAATTGCTCCCGCATATCATATTCGGTCTCTAGAGTAGCCTCTTCAACTGGACGATATCTCCAATGTACTTTAACTACAGGACTGTCTCTCGAACACAATACGCACTCATCTCTGGTAAGAATGGCAATGAGTTCCTCTACAAAGGTCAAACGGTCATCTAACTCTGCTACATCATACTGAAGCACATGTGATTCATCAAGAACATATTCGCGCAACATTAAAACATGAAAGACTAGGTGGATAGATGAGAATATCGGAGGCAAAGCTAACTTATATGCAACCTCTCCAACTGTCTTGAGGATCACAAAATGCCCAATATATCTAGGGCTAAGATTACCCCACCTCCCAAATCTCATCATGCTCTTCATGGGCTACATACATAGGAAAACTCTATCACCAACTAAAAACCTCAATGGTCGCCGCCAACGATCAACATAACTCTTTTGCCTACTCTAAGTTGTCCAAAGTATATCCTGAATCACCCTCACTTGCTCCAAAGCCTCCTGAATCAAGTATGTACCATACAGTTTAGGCTATGTAGACTCAAACCAAACAACTGAAGAGCAACAACGCCTATAATATAAGGCCTTAAATAGGGCCATATGGATTCTAGTATGGTAGATATTGTTGTATGCAAACTCTACCAAAGGCAAGAACTGGTCCCACTAACCTTCAAACTCTAAAACACAAGCCCACAACATATACTAAAGAATCTGGATAGTACACTCCGACTGACCATCAATCTACGGGTGGAAAGCTATGCTAAGGTCAATACGAGTGCCCACCTCATCCTGGAAAGTCCTCTAAAAGATAGGAGTGAACTGAGCACCTCGATCTGATATAATAGAGATTGGCATAACATGAAGATGAACTACCTCATGAATGTAGATATGGGTTAACCTCTCGGCATTGAATAAAGACCAAATAGGGAGGAAGTGTGCTGATTTGGTCAATCAATCAACGATGACCTCAATATTGTCAATACCTCTAGAAGTCCAAGGCAAACCTACCACAAAGTCTATAGTGACACGATCCTACTTCTACTCCGGAATGGGTAGACTCTGGAACTCACCACCAAGTCTGAACTGCTTGGCCTTCACCTCCTGACAGCTCAGGCAATGAGACATAAATACAACATGTAAACCTCAAAACTTCATTCGAATCTAAGGTAACCTAAATAGTATCACTCGCTAACACTCGATCTTGAAGTGCCACCAAGGCCTCATCCTCAAACTGACGGCTACATATCTGATCAAGAAGAGAGGACTGAACTCCCATAGAGGCTAGAAAACCCCTAGATATCAAAATATCCAACCGAACTATCTGGTTAGCTAAGAACTAAATGTCCAAAGGTAAAGGTCGCTCTACAGTAGACAAGAAGGCTAGACTACACATACTCATTGCCTTTCGACTCAAGGTGTCACACCCTGTATCCAAAAATAGACTGAACCAGCAGATTTCTAGATGTTACAGGTTCAACCCATGGTTGCCACCCATGGATCGTAGGGTGACCCACGGCCCCTTCTGGTGGTCCGTGGATGGCCATTTGCAACCCTCCCCAGACACTTAACCAAAAACTATTCGAAGGCATGACCCACGATCAGACCCATGGACTGTAGGTCAAACCATGGACCGTGGTCCAAGTTCGTGGATCGAGGCCCTAAAACCTGGTCTCTGAAGTTGGTCAATGGACTGACACGATAGATCATGGATCAGTCCACGAATCATCATTCAGTCTATAGGTCGAGACCCTCCGAACCCCTTACAACCTAGTCTCTGAAGTCGATCGACGGACTGACAAGACGTATTGTGGATCTGTCAACGGATCGTCGATCCATTCGTAGGTCGAGACCCTCAGGACACCAGAACCCATCCTCTGAAGTCAATCGACGGACTGACAGGATAGACCGTGGGTCAGTGCACGGACCGTCGATCAGTCCCGTCGGTGGCCTTAGCAGATTTTAAGTCATGGGTTGTTTGGTCTTTTCCCCATACATTAGACCCCTAAACTAGGTAAGTTTGGTCAGTTTTAGCCTAGTAAACTAATTAGAACCTAACCTAATCAATTATTCACCAAATATTCATCAAACTAGAGTGAAAAAAAAGGAGAAAGAGTCGATCAACCCTCTCTAAGAACGCACCAAGGTTTCCTCCAGTTCCAGCCCCAAAATCGAAAGATTTATCCTTGAAATTCATCGTCGGGTATGTGGGATTTCACTAGTGGGATCCTTTCACCCAGTAGGTACCTAGATTTCCATCAGAATTTTGATTTCTTTAATATTATCTAGACCTATGGTTTTTTGAATGTTAGCGATTGTTGGTTTTTAGCTATTAGAATTATCCAAATTAGATTATCATATTGTTGCTTAGTTTCTTTTATGAAATTCAGAACCCTAACCATGTAGTTCTTTTAGTTCATGAATTACACATGCTAGGTCAGTTATTTTAGATATATATACATGCTTCAGGTTACGAATGTCACATTATCACTCATAATTGTTGCATTCTCAAAGTTTGCATGTCAGAAATTGAGTTATCCAGCAATTCATATTTCAATCATAAAATTGCTTATATACATTCTAATTGGGAGTAGATTAATGTCGAGTGGACTAGGGTTTAGCGTACCCGAATATTCCCAGAACTACGTGCCCCCGTAGGTTTATAATTCCCCCTCTGTGGGCATTATATTTTAGTGATCACGCCAGTCATGCATCTATACCTCTGGCAAGGTATATTGGGTCCTCTCAATGGGGCTTTATCATTGGACTCCACATTTAGCTCATGTGGTTTTATGTCAGTTATTAGTAGCTCCCACAGTCAGATTCTATTGCATTGACCATGTTACCATTTACAGTCAAATTTCAGTCTCAACATGTTATAAACTTGGTCATTGCATTCAGTAAGTTCATGTTCATATTCTCAGTATGATATCATGCTTATCTCTTATCATTGCTCAGATATATGCTTTGATTTAGTTGTGTTTATTGTTCACATTTATTCTCTCATGCATGCTCAGTACCTTCCAAGTACTTACGCATACTCTGCTCTACATCTTCTTGTGATGAAGGTTCACGTTCTCAGCTTCTAGAGCACGCATAGATCGGTTCCCAATCTTCATCTCAGCAACATCAGTGGTGAGTCCTCATTCTCCAAGGACGACATACATGTTTCTTTTTTATTTTTTGGAACGACCCGAGAGCAGCCCCTAGTCGTCACCGGCGTATTCGACCTCTCGCCGGTCTTATACAAGCCCTTAGCATTCGTCATTTCATTATCATAGATAAATAGCGGAAAATTTAAAACTTTTCATAATATAACACAAGACTTAGAAAGTCACCTCATTTAAACCTTTAATACAAAATTGGAATATTACGTCTCGAAGTAGCCATCTTAAAACACGACACAACATAAGAGGGACACATCCCTTACAATACAAAAACAACTACTATCTAGTACAATGAACTTAAGGAAACTCTTTAACATAAAGGTCCTTGAATCTTTAAGGACACACCTGAACTTGGGAATAGTAAGCCAAGCTCATCACTTCTAGGAAAGTCCTTTAGCCACCACCACCTACACTTGGTGTAAAAAGATGAAGAAGAATG
>JAJOOS010019574.1:0-12092 GCA_029582725.1 Solanum chiquidenum
CCCACTGACCCGACCCCATCCCCTTTTCCCCTCTAATCCCACGTTAACAACAATAATCTGCCCCAATACTCCCTTCAACGTTCACGAAAAAAAAAAAAGAGTCCTTCAACATTAACATCAACCCCAATCGATTCCAATACACAGAAAAGTAGCGCAGGAGGCAGTACACTGCCTTTTATTGTATTCTTCCTCATGTCCCTTTCAATTTGTACAATCACAGTAGCAGCAGGGGCATGCGTTTTCTGCCCTTTCCTTTTTCGGAATGGGGCAAAAATTTCAGAAAATGATGTCTGTCCTTAATGGTGAAAGGATTTTTGGGGTTTTTGAATTTCAAAATGGGCTCTTTGAACCCGAAAATTAACCCTTTCCCCCCAAAAATTCGAACCCTAATTCTCAACTATAAATACCTTGTTCTTCTACAAGTTAAGGGGAATTTTATTTTATTTTTGGAGTAAAAAATACAGAGCGAAGCTCAAGCGAAAAACAATTAAAATTCATACTAAATACTTTTCAAAGCAGAGGAGGAAACTAGTTTTTATTCTGCTCAGATTTCCTTATTGTTGCTAGTGTTTGAACTTTGTGGTGGATGAATCGTAGTTGTTGGCTTGCTGTCCCTGTTTGCTGCACTTCGAAAGGTAACGCCTCTCTCCATAATGATCTCTTCCCTTCTTTTCTTTTTTTCTTCTACCTTAGAGCAATATTTCGGTGACGGAAGCTTTTATTTAACTGATGGTGGGTTGTTGCTGCTTTTAAATTGATGTACAAGACTTATTCTTGGCCATTTTCCATGGGATTAGTCATAATATTGAGTCGAGCTTTGGAAATTTGTTGGTGTTTTCTTTGCTACTCTACTTGAAGCTTTATTTTGCCGTTTTCGCTTCTCGAATAGCGGTAGATCTATTTTGTTGCTCAATATTTGACACCCTATTTTTCATTCCTTCACCCCCAGTTGGACAAATAAAATAAGGGGTCTACATTCCAAGTATGCATATGCGTATCGAGTCCGTAGGTCGTATTTTGGTTACTACTTGTTTATTTCTTTATTTGTTAGTTTATTGGGTTTCTATTGAGATGTAAGCTTTGCTTTTTCTTACTTTTATCAGTATGTTGGTTGATAGCATTGTTATAATCTGTGTTGAACTTATTTGTTAAACTTGATATAAAATGGGAATCAATGGCATATTGATATAAATTCTGTCATCACCTTCCCTGCTGTCGTTTCTCTTAACAGTTGATGTTAGAACAAGTTTGAACGCGTTAAAAGAGTCATCCTCTTTGTTGTTTGTGGGTGTTCGCCGGAAACTAAAAATTCACGTTGAAATAATAAGCAATATGTTTTTACTTGTTAAAATTGAAGTTTAAGGCAACTTTACCATATTGTCAACTATCTGGACCCACAAATTTAGGATATGCATAATTATATAACATTTAATTGAGCATCTTTACAGTGTTTGATTTAAACTAATTGATTCGGTCGAATTATGAGCATGTCTACCTTGTAAAATAGCAAATCTGTGTGAATCTAATGTCATAATTAAATGTTCATAAAAATGTACTCGCCTTAGTTGTTCGCTACCTTCGGTTTAATTTTGACAAATTAGTCGGTCATTAGAGATAAATCGAATTGCACTGTCGAAAGTCACTCAAACATGCTTTTGTCTTTAATTCGGGAAGCAACCGAAAGCTTTTTTTTACTTTTATTTATTTTATTCTTTGTTATAAACTATCATGTTTGTCCAGAAATGACTTAAGTTGATTGTTTAATAGTTATTCTTGGGGTATTATAAGGTATAATGTTCACTGTTGCTTTTGAATTTCGTTGTGGTTCACTCTTGTTGTTTGCTATGTAGAGACAATCTGTCAATTTTACTTCCATTGTTTGAAGTTAGTGGATGAATTTTTATCACTGATTTTTTTTTATTTTTTATTTTTATTTTTTTTATATTATATATATACACATTTATGTCTTTTGTCTTGGCTAATTCAAGTTGTGGGATGATAACTTCATCGATTTTATTTTTAATTTCTTTAGCCATTGCATTCTTTATTCCATGTCACTTTCCTTTTTGCTAATTCGTTCTCTTCATTTGCATGTGAATCTGTCTGAGTTCATTGTGAACTCCTATCTCCCTCTTGCATTTTGGGAGAGCCGCAAAGGCTCAAAAACTTCATTTATCGAGTCAGCCGGCCACTAAAATCAAAGACCAGGTCCCTCAAATCGACGAACAGGTCCCAAAGGTGGGAGAATGCGGGAGTGGAGGATAATTGAAAAGATTGGGCCAAAGGCCCACTCTTTACATAAAGAGGATTTTTATTTATTTATTTATCGGGCCTAAGTCCATTTAGTCATTATGTTTATTATATTGTTAGAATTTAGGACAGGTGGCGAGAATTGGGTATTTTTGGTCCAAAACGAAACTAGGCCCAAGTGTTGGTCCAGGCGGACAGAAAAACCAAGCTTGGGCCCGAGTCCCTTTCCCTCTTTATTTTATTATGTTTGCGCTTGTTAATATTTGTTGCTAATCTTAAGGTCGGAAAATTCAAGTCCCCAGAAGACACCCGTTTTGAAGTATCACTTAACTAAATTATTCGCCTTTTACTTGACTTAAAAATAAATAATAAATAAATAAGTTTATGAAATACTTCACTTAGATAATATTTCATTATTTTTCTATTAAAATGGTCCTAACCATAAAATAGTTCAATTTTGCAAATCAAGTTAAGTTAAAACATTTTAGCCAAATAATTAATTGTCGGATAACCACATTAGTGGATATTTTAGGTGCCTTTAAAACCTTCCTAGAATATTAATAAGAACTTCGAGCCCCCCTTTATAATTTTCAATTGATTTCCTGATTTAGTCTATTGAAAATCAGTTTTCTTGATTTTTTTCTTAAAAAATTAAGTGGCGACTCTTAAAACCAGTCCACTAAATTATTTTCCTAATAAAACAATCATTCATAAAAAATCATGTCCACACACTCCACAACAAAATGGAGTTGCAGAAAGGAGCATAGACATTTATTAGAGACTGCCAGGGAAATCAAATTCCAAAGTTATTTGCCAAATAGGTTCTGGGGAGAGTGTATAGAAGTTGCAACCTACATTATCAATAGGATCCCTCTATCTGTTCTGAAAAACATGTCACCATATGAAATATTTTATGGTAAACAACTTTCATTGTCACACCTCAGGGTGATAGGTTGTCTTGTTTTATCTACAAACTTAAACATGAATGATACATTTACACCAAAAGCAAGTAAAGTTGCCTTGCTTGGTTATGCTACTAACCAAAAGGGATATAAGCTACTGGATATTGAATCCAAAATATATTTTATCAGCAGAGATATCATATTTCATGAGGATGTGTTCCCCTTTCAAACTTCAGGTCTTGGACAAGAAAAAGATCAAAGTGTTTCATTGTCTTATTCACATGTTGAAGATTGTGACCTTACACTTTGTGTTGTATTCAGAAATACAGTAGATGCCCTTGAAACTGTAACTCAACAAGCTGATGTAACTGACTTATTTTGTCATGGTTCAACCATTGAATCTGAAGATCAAATACCCTTGGTTTCTTCTCCTGAACCAAGCATTTTACCGACTCAGTTACATGTTGCTGCCAGAAGATCCAACAGACCTCCAAAGCCCCCCACTCTGGCATACAGATTACATTTTGTCAAAGAACAAAGCTGCAGGTTATTGGTCCTATCATATTACAGATGTGCTGGACTACCAAAGCATCACACCTGCCTACAAAAGCTTTGTCACTAAGTTTTCACAAGAGAAGGAACCTGCTTCTTTTCAGGAGGCTATACAAGATCCTAGATGGATTGCAGCTATGCAAAGTGAAATACAAGTATTAGAAGCCAATCATACATGGGAGATTACTACATTGCCTAAGGATAAGAGGGCAATAGGTTGTAAATGGGTGTACAAGATCAATTACAAGGCTGATTGGGAAGTTGATAGGTTCAAAGCAAGGTTGGTAGCCAAGGGTTACAATCAAAATGAAGGTTTGGACTATCAGGAAACTTTTTCTCCGGTTGTAAAAATGGTGACTGTTAGATCAGTCATAGCCTTAGCAGCTGCACAACATTGGCAAGTACACCAAATGGATGTATTCAATGCTTTTCTTCAAGGAGATTTGACTGAAGAAGTTTACATGGATTTGCCCTTGGAGTTTGTCCATCAAAGTGAGCAGGGGCAAGGACAGTATGCAAGCTTACAAAGTCACTTTATGGACTTAAACATGCCAGCAGACAGTGGAATATCAAGTTGACCACAGCCTTAGCTAACTCAGGCTTCCAGCAGAATCATTATGATTATTTCTTGTTCACAAAACATCAAGTAGAAATGATAGTGATAGTACTTGTTTATGTTGATGACTTATTGATCACATGTAATGATCACAAGTTGATCTTGGAAACAAAGAAGATTCTTCAAGACAACTTTAGGATTAAAGATCTAGGTGAGCTGAGATACTTCCTAGGGATTGAATTTGCTAGAAACAGCAATGGGATCCCTATGCGTCAAAGAAAACACTGCCTTGAACTGATTTCAGATATGCGGCTATCTAGTTCAAAGCCTGTAGGTTCTCCTGTTGAGTTGAATCAGAAACTTACAACTGCAGAATTTGATTTACACTTCCCTCCTACTGATGAGAAGGATAAGTTGTTGAGTGAGCCTGAAATTTATTAGAAATTGGTTGGTAGATTACTTTATTTGACAATGACAAGGCCATACATTGCATTTACAGTGCAACTGCTAAGTCAATTTATGCATAGTCCTAAGACATCCCACATGAAGGCAACATTAAGGGTGGTGATGTATGTTAAACAATCACCAGGCTTGGGGATACTTATGGCATCTACTGCTGACAATTACCTTACTGCATATTGTGATGCAGATTGGGCATCATGCCCAAACAATAGGAAGTCCATAACAGGATACATGGTTATATATGGGAACTCACTGATATCATGGAAGGCCAAGAAATAGAACACTATTTCAAGGAGCTCAGCTGAAGCTGAGTATAGGAGTTTAGCATCTACAGTTGCAGAGGTTGTGTGGCTAGTTGGTCTCTTTAAAGAACTAGGGGTTCAAGTGAGGTTGCCAATACACATACACAGTGACAGCAAATCAGCTATACAGATAGCTGCCAATCCAGTGTTTCATGAACGAACTAAACATATAGATATTGATTGTCATTTCATCAGGGAGAAGGTTCAAATGGAAATAGTTCAACCAGTGTACTTAAATACAATAGACCAACCAGCAGACCTACTTACCAAAGGACTCACCTGTTTGCAACATAACTATCTACTTACCAAGCTAGGAATGAAGAATGTTTTTCATACACCTAGCTTGAGGGAGGATGTTGAGCAGCTGGTTAAGTGTACAATTGTTGATTAGTGTTAGTTAGCTGACGATTAGTTTTAATTAACAGTGAAAAGTTAGTTAGAGATTTGTTATTCAGTTAGATAGCTAGCTACTTCTATATAAAGCATTGTAAAACATTTTTTCAGTTAGTCTTGTACATTCACATTTTTTATCAACGCAGAATCTCTTTCTTCTCCATTAATCAGAATTGTTCAGTTCTTCAGTTTAGCTGGTTGAGAGTTACTGAAATTAAAAGCCCCTACTTCCTATCGATCTATAACTCAACATAATTAATAAATTTTGGGTGAAAGATATTTAGTGAATATTGAGTTTGACAATAATAATGAATAACACACGTACACGTCCATAATAAAAGGCCAATTATTTTCATTTCTCCCAATCATTGATTGCCACCATAATTAATTATTGTGGGGCAAAATATTGAATGAAATGCTGGTAAAACATTCCTTAAATTATAATTCTTGAAAAATATCTTAAAAATTAATTCTCAATGTAATCGAGCCATTCGTCCAATAATTACACTACACAAATTAACTTGGCAAAAATAAATAAATTGAATAGGCATAAAAATTTGAATCCCATGAAAAATATTTCTAAGCAAGACACATTGTACTTGACGTAAATTGAAGTCAATGTATTATGTGTATAATAGAGTATGCTACCAAACGTTACGATACGTATGATCTGAGCTAAATATCGAGTATGAGTAAATATTTATGATAGATGAGATGAAAGGTATGTAACACATGTCAAATGGAAGAATTAGATATGCACATAAAGAAAGGAAGATTTTGCCTTTGTCTGTGCAGAGTAGTTGATCTTGTTTGTATGGGTAAACTAGGTCCCATTCATTTAATTCACTAGACAAGTCACACTTGATATAGCTATAGGTTTGTGGTTCAATTTTGTGTGGGGTTTTATTGACAGCTTTTATATCATTTTGCTTATTAGATCTTTTATATATATGTTAGCAAGAAAATTCAAGGAAAACCCCATTCATATTAACTATAATTAAAATCTTGATCAAAATTCAGAACTGTTGGATGTGTATAAAATTCAAAGTATAATTATGTTAGATAGTTTGTTTCTAAACAAGTATAGTTGACTGGTTGGGAATAAGTTATTTTGGGATTAATTATTCCATCATATATATGAGATAACTTATCTCATCACTAAGGTATAAATGATGGAATGAACAATCGGAGGACTGCCGATATCTCCAACCAAACCCAGAATAAAATAACCTATATTTTATTCTTATAATAATTACTTTATACCTCACACTAAATGACTATAACTAAAGGACCGAAGCTTGTTAATTTTGTTAGATAACTATCCCAAACATTATTGGGTTGGGTCCATCCACGAGGGATGTTATATGCCCCACAAGCCCATTAAATATTGAAGAAAATTATGCGGATAAAATATATATATATATTAGTTAATTAGCTAACATAGCTATAGTTTGAATTAACTACGGCTCGCAGCTTAATTTTAGTTGTGATTATGTCATTTATACATATACAAATATAATTATATGACAGATATACAAATACAATTAGTCTCTCTCCACTCTCTTCCCTGTCTCGCTCGCCTCTTTCCTCCCTTTCCCAATCTTGCTCGCCTCTCCTCGCTCTCCCAATCTCGCTCGTCAGATATATAAATACATATGTATATCAGTTACATATATACAATTATATGACAAATATACATGTATAGTTCGCCTCTTTCCACTCTCTACCCTCTCTCGCTCGCCTCTCTCCTCCCTCTCCCAATCTCGACAGATATACATATACAGTTCGTATCTCTCCATTCTCTATCCTCTCTCGCTCACCTCTCTTCTCCCTCTCCCAATCTCGCTCGCAAGATATATATTATTTGACAGATACATATACAATTCGCCTATCTGCACTCTCTCCCCTCTCTCTCTCGCTTCTCTCCTTCCTCTAACATATAGTACGAATCGTAATTAGCAAATTATAACTATGAACATAATTAAGTTATTTTTGAATGGCTATATGCGAAAATTTCCCTTAAATATTCGTCCATACAAAATCCTAGAGCTAGTGTATATTATGGATATTTAATAAAGGTAGTTGCCCCTAATATAGAAACGACCAAGAGTTAGATGGACTGACAAATTTATGTTTAAAAATTGAGGAAACAAAATAAAGAGAGTATCATTTATTAAAAATCACTCTCTCCGTCTCATTTTATGTGGACACAATGTTTTTCCCTAAAGACGCTAATATTTTTAGAAAGCTATTAATCTCCTTACTCACACCTAAATTTTGTGTTTCATTAAAACACTGTCTTTTTCTATCTTTGAGAAAATGGTCAAATGCCCCCTCAACGTATATTCGGATTTCCAACTACACACTTAAACTTCAAGGGACTCCTATCACTCCCTGTACTATTTAAAACTGAAATAATTACCTCCTTGAATGCTTAGTTGGCATAGTGAGTGTATTTCACTCTCTTTGGGAGAGTGAACATCAAAATCTATTATTAAAACTTTAGTTTTAATATCTCTTTCAATAAACATATGTATTTTTAATTATTTATTTTTCTTTCTTCTCCATCGACGACCAGCTCTACAACTTTTAGTGTCATATCTTCCAAAACAATATAAACAAATCTCTCAATCTTTCACCACCTCTAAGTCTTGATGCCACCATACCATCTTCACCAGATTCACTATTGTTGATTCCAAACAAATTTTCAAACCCATATAAAACTCTTGCAAAACCAATCAACCTAAATCAATTGAGATAAATTTACATATATTTATATCACCCCAAGATACTTTGGATCTGATTTGAGAAAAATTAATATGGGTTTACTTTAAATTCGATTGGACCAATCGAAAAAAAATATTTTTTATTAATAGATTCTTTAATTATCAATATCAAATCTCAATCAATCAACTATATCTCAAAAATTGTCGCTATTAATCTTGTTAATCCATCAACTGTCGTAGAATCAGTTTCTTCCTCTTTGAAATTGTTGTCGCTATAGATGATGATGTGGAAGACATCGTAGGCTCCTCCTTCTCATCTTCCTTGAGATGATTGCTTATCTTCGGTGACCACCATTAATGACAATATTCCATCATATTCGTCTCCTCTTCCCCCCTTCACTTTTTTTTTAAATTTGATTTTTAGGTTTCAAATGAGCAAAACTCGAATATCTCACTTTTCTTCCTTAAAGACCCAATTTCATGGACTTATGGTGTTCTAGTGATGGTGAAAATGGTGAAAATATTTTGGGTGTTTGAAAGGATGGATAAAAATATAGAACAAAAAGGATAAAGAAATATAAAAATTGAAAAAATAATAATTTGATGACGTGTCAAACGTATGAAACTCACATGCCACCATAGATCTGGTAATGACTTTTTAAGGGTATAATTATTTCATTTTTAAATAGTTCAGGGGGTGATAGGACTCCCGTAAAGTTTAAGTGTGTAGTTGAAAATTCGGTTATACATTGAGGGGGTATTTGACCATTTTCTCTCTATCTTTCCTCAACACAAACTTGAACTTCGTGTCTTTCCATTATTGTTAACCTTTCCTTTTCACTTTCTTCAATTTTGCAACTTGAGAGTTTCCTCTTTTAAAGAAAAGATTGAAGAACTCAACAATTCTATAGGTACTTGAACGTATGATAAAATGTCATACTTAATTAAGCACTTTAAACATGTACTTTAAATTGATTTTACTTTGACATTTATGTTATCTAAATATTTTTCGGTACATAAATAGACATTTAAATTTGCATAAAGATGATCAACAGGTAGACACATCAGTAGGGGTGTTCGTGGTTCGGTTTGAATCAGTTATTGATTAAAACCAAAACCAAACTAAACGAAAAAAATAATTGTCGATTTGGTTCGATTTTTCTGATTTTTTCGGTTTAAAAGTAATAAATTTTTTAAGGACATACGTATCTCGATAGACACATATTTATATTTTGTTAATTAAAATTTAACAAAATATTTATATATTTATTATGAATAATATAATAAATAATTATAAAATTTATATATCTAATTTATTTGTTCTGTCTGGTTATTTTTACAGTTGTTTTTAAGTAAAATCAAAACCAAATCAAATAGTATCGATTTTCAAAATTTAAAACCAAACCTAATCTAACAAAACCAAATATCGATTTTTTTCATCGGTTAGGATTGCGGTTCAATTTGGTTTCTTAACTATAATCATGAACAACCCTAGACACATGTATCATACATTGCATATATAAACTAGTTTAAATATATCTCAACACATTTCATGTAAAACGTCACGTAGGACGCATGTGTCTATCTACTTATACACTTTTAAAATCAAAAGACATAAATACCAACTAAAATGAAGTTAAAATACATATTTACGTATTATGTTTTTGATTTGGACTGATTTAACCAGTAGCTTCTATTTTCAAATCTAGTCGAATTAGGGCAGGCAAAATAGTCAGTAACTTCAATCACACTAATAAATGAAAAGTAGCACCACTAGCTAATATCTATAGGCTATAGCCTGTTGTAATTATTTCAAATCCAATGGCTTTTGGGAAGTGAAGCTCTAGCTATGTGTCTCCATCTTAGTATCAATTTTTAGTCTCATACATAGATAGATTAAATTAAAAGATGTCACACTATTATAAGCTCTATATATATCTACATCTATTCCATCTCAATCAATCACAAGTCAACTCTCAAAATCCCAAGTTGCATATTTTGTGGTTATAATATAGCAAAATAAAAGATTGCTATGATCTCTTCTTATTTCAATAGTTTTCATGTGTAA
Organism: Solanum chiquidenum; assembly: GCA_029582725.1. Classification (NCBI taxonomy): domain Eukaryota; kingdom Viridiplantae; phylum Streptophyta; class Magnoliopsida; order Solanales; family Solanaceae; genus Solanum; species Solanum chiquidenum. The sequence goes on from JAJOOS010019574.1 coordinate 10,212, forward strand.
TTAAGTTGAGTGAAACTTGCTTATGTGATGATAAACATATGTAACAGAGAGAAATATAATTTAGTATTCTTTAGAATGTAAAATGCGAAAATTACTATATTTATATTAGATTCAGGGGTAGTTTCAACTTTGATTGAGAAAAAATTATTCTGATTAACTATTCTCGGATAAGTTGTCTTGAGATAAATTATCTTATCATGTATATGAGATAACTTATTTTATCACTATGACATAAATGGTGCGATAAATAATCGGATTTTTTGGAAGGTGTGTCACATTTTCAAATGAAAAACAAATATTTTTTTTCTAAAAGGAATAAAATATAAATAAAATACAATTCACGCCACTACTATACTTTTTCTAAAAATTATTTTTTTAAAAAAATTATAAAAAGAATTCCATGAATTTTTTATTTTATAAATGTATTCAAAATAATTATTTTGAATAATAATATTAAATATTTTTATATATAGAGCACCAAATGATCACTAAGCATCTTATTATTTATTAAGTTTCATAGATTATTCTTAATTAATTTTATTGGTAAGAAAGAAGATAAAAGTTAAAAAAGAACAGAAAAATAAGCTAATGACACCTTCTAAATTTGAACTCATGACCTTGAACATGGAAATAACACAGCTAACTATCTAAGCTAAGTGCTCTTTGGCGTCAAGGTGTGTCAATGAATACTTTAATCACAATTTTAAATTTAGTGTTAGTAACTGTCCATCAACACGGGTTATGGTGCACAATTCAAAATTAGTTAAGCTTTAATACAAACTCTGAATATCGGGCGGAAAAACTCAAAAAAATAATAAATTGTCTAGTGTCCAGTGTACTAAGAAGTATTCAACATTTAAAAAGAATGGGACAATTTATAATTATGAGTTATTAGAAGTGTTTATGGGAATAAGTTGGTCAATTTACAAATGAAAAGGAAACCTTTGACAAAGAGTCTACTTTGTCCTCCCTAAGGGTATTTCAATTCTTCATTAATTTTGATAGATTCCCCTTGTTCTGTCAAAACTATATTTATCAACTTAATTTCAAAACTTATAATTGCTCCAACAAGTCTTTGTTAGGTCGAATAGACCCTTCATGATAACATATTAATTTAGAGCGATCAAGATGAGTTGACCCATCTAATTCGGGCTAATTCATACAAGCTTTAAAATTTGACGGGCCAGGTCGGGCTAGCCCATTTTTGTGGTGGGCCAGAAAATGGTCGGATCAGTCCTCTTTTTTTAAAGGATTAATTATTTGAGTGAATCACTTTTAAAAATAATTACTTATTTTAAATATACTCTTTAATTATTACCATTTATAGCAATATCTAACAATATTATGTATTTTATTATATATATCTTTCTCTCTCGCCTCTTTCTTCTTTTTCTATCTCGCCTTTTTATATTTGTCTCTCTTTCTCGCTTCTTATCCGTTTCTTTATTCCTTTCTTTCTCCATTTCTTTGTTCTTTTTATACGTTGTTCTTTCTCCGTTACTTTCTTTCTGTACATTGTTGTTTCTCCTTTCTTTCTTTATGTTGTTCTTTCTCCCTCTCTTTCTATTGTTCTTTCTCCCTTTCTTTATCTCTCTACTTTCTTTCGTATAGTAGTCAATAATTCGTATCAATAATTAATTGGACAAGTAATCTAATCGTAACAAATGAAGACATATAATAAACTGCAAAATGAACTAAACTTGAATTAAAATGTATTACACACATATTAAAGTTGAATTAGATGAGAATTAAACATGAATGCAAAATATAACAAACGAAAGATCATTCTATGATCTGTAAACTGAATAAAACTTGTATCAATAATGAATTAAACAAGTAATCAAATCGTAACAAATCAACCAATAAATTGCAAAATGAATT
>JAJOOS010019575.1:0-21360 GCA_029582725.1 Solanum chiquidenum
CTATGTTGATAATTCTTTTCTTGTTGATTACCTCTTTGGTCCGGCAAGTAGCAACAAGGTGAGTTCTAACGCGTGCACTCGTTAAAAAGACTTCTAAACAAAAGAATGATCAATGCATGCAACAACACTAGTCAATAATTGCTCAGTTACTATTCATACTTTGTTAATCGCTCATGGTTCCCACAACCCTAGTTGTGGAGTTTAGTTACCCATAATCATATGAACACAATTCATTGTTTTAGATGAAAGAATTATGAACTTACGTAAGAAGAATAACAAACCCAGAAATTCAACTTGAATTGCAAAACCAAAATCTTCAAAACAAACTTAGAAAATGGAGAATTGCTCAATTTGCAAGTTAATCTCCCAAGTCAAGAACTAGAATCACAATAATAAAAAAACTCCCTAAAAAATGAGGTTTACATACCCTATTTATAGAAAATAAGTCCTAAATAAAAAGGGAAACAAAATAAGGAAAGTTTGTTCAGGCACGCATTTTCATTCCACGAGACTGACTCACGGACAGTCAATGGATCTACGGTCCGTGAGTCCCTTTCGTCATCCAGGACTTAGAAAATATTTGAGTCTCCAAGAATCGGCTTCTCTGAAGCAAACAACGGAACTTCAGTACGGACCGTAGATCCCTCTCCGTAGCTGCATACTTAGAATCTTCAAAAATCAGGTATTGGAACCCTCGCAATATCAATCTACGGATCAACAGTAAATCTACGGACCGTCAATGGTCATCGTGGTTCCACACTTGGTCAGATTTCCCTGATTTGCCATCCATGCCTTGCCTGCTGATCTATGACCACCATCTACGGTGCGTCAATGGACCTACGGTCCATAGATCACCTCCGTAGATGCCCTTTTTTGCATTTATTTCAGCTGTCTCTTTACTTCCACGCCTGAACCTCTTTCCTGCAAAATATGATGTAAAAACATAAAAACCAATACAAAAAGGCCCTAGACACACACAACTTGTAAATGAAATGTATTAGAAATACCGTAAACTCACGGTATAATCATGTTCCCTAGAGGGATATATTGTAGCATCCCTCCCTTGAAAGAACTAAAATTAGAAAGAACTATTTTTGGAAATAGTAAATTTAGAAATTTTGACAAGTTATGCTAAGCATGAGTTTTGGGTGAACTTCAAACGACTATAACTTTAAGTACATGAGGAGATAGGTGGCCAATAAGATATCAAATGAAAGGTCTTGTAATCCTCTTTCCGACGCCACCAAGTTTGCTAATTTTTGAGTTCGTATGAGGGAGATTTGATTGTTTTAAGTCGGGTTGTCCAGCTAAGGAAAGTTATCCGAATTTAAGAAGAGTATTTTGGTCTTTTCCTTATCCTATCAGGTTAATTCGTTTTTAGTCATTAATTAGGGGTATAAACTGATTTGGTTCAGTTTTCCCGAACCAATATACGCTTAAGGTTTTGAGAAGAGTTCAAGAATAGGAGAAAAGGATAAAAGTCATGGCGTTCTTTGAGTTTTATCGCATATTCAAAGGTTGTTTCGTCAAGGATTCGATCCTAAGAGGTATGTGAGTTTCTCATAGTATTGGGTTCGTTCTCCCACACTCCAATCATGTTATTTTCAGCGAAGTTTTGTTCTTGAAGTTGAAGAATTTGAGTTCTTGATTTGTTCTTGAAAATATTGTTTCCGTTCTTGAATTAGGATGGGTTTGATGAATTCTTGGGATAAAAGTTAGTGAATTGAGGATGATTTGGAGTAGATTATCATGTTCATAAGTTCAGTATTCGAGTCTAAGTGATTGGGAAAGAAACCATTCGATTCTAGGCGGATTAGGGTCGAAATACAAGTAAGAAAAGATCGGGTAGAAATAAAGTACCAGGTCCGCGTCACCTCAAGTTGAGAATATTCTTATCGTGTCGCAGAGAGAATGCGAACTCCACTGTTTCAAAAATTATTTTGCGACCAAATATTATAATTCATATCTGCATAACAGACTTACTCCCCAGACAATGTTTTTCAACTATTTATCATGATTAACTATCTAAAACACTTTTAATCATCATTATATCTTTCATATCATGAATCATAACCCTTGAATCCATAATTCAAATTCAAGGAAAGTTAAGAGACAAGTCTAGAGATTTCTTAGAGACTTTTCAAAAATCTTTTACAAAGTTTTAAACTTGTTTTAAGACTTAAGCATTGAGTTGAGAAAGAGTAGAACCGAGTTCATTTATTCAAAAAATTGTATGGGAACTAAGTATTCCCAAAGAGTAAATATTTTCACATTTAAGATGAGAGGAAACACCGATTTCCCAAATAGTTTTCATGAGAAGTTCTGAGTACCATCTCTTTTAAGAGATATATTTTTGAGTAATAATCTCAAACCACAAAGAAAGTTATGCTTTTAAACATATGAGCTAGTTAAATTTTGGGAGTAGTATTGAGCACCGATATGAGGGTGAGTTCAGATAATTCAAAGTCTCCATAAACCACGTAGCCAACATGGGTAGAAAGGGTCATACTTTTTAGATAATTACTTAGAGCTTTTTAGCATAGAATAGTAGATCCACTTAATAGTAGGTTCTATACCCTGACAAAGTATAGGACGGCCCTGGCAGCGTGTGGTAAGACGTTGTATCATCTCATAGCTCATAGTGATGGTTGTCGGTTAGAGAATTTCCCACAGAGTTACTTGTATTTTCATATAAAAAACTAAGTTACTATTGTGTTTTTCAATACACTGAGTTGTTATTTACATGTTTTAAAGCTTTTCTTTATAGTGCATCTTTATTACTGCTTTATACTAAAATGAGTTCAGTTGATTTGAGACGAGGTTAGTTTCTTCAGTTCCCTTTCAAGATTATGTCTTGTTTTATAATTCTCCTCACATGCTTGTACATTCCATGTACTGACGCTATTTGGCCTCCATCTTTTATAATGTAGATATCGATAACCGGATTAGCTTCCAGCGCTTCGTTGATCCAGTTGAGCTTCAGAGTTGTTGGTGAGCCTCCTTGCTTCAGAGGATCCCTTTTAGTTGCTTTATCATTCCAGTTTATTAGGATGTCGTGGGTCTTGTCCCGATGTACATCTCAGTTATTAGAGGCTTCTTAGATAGTTAGATATTGCTAGTTCATGAGTCTTTTCCATTTTCAGTTTTAAATGTTTAAAGACTTGAGTTTCCTCTTCGGCCAGTTGAATGTTTCCTTTATAACATTCTGAGTTTAGTACATGAGTTTATCTCTTGAGTTATTTTAATTGTTGAGTAAAGTTCTTTCCCTGAGTTGTAAGACAGACCAAGGGTTCGCTTAGGGCCAATAATGGTTCTTGAGTGCCAGTTCCACCCTGGGTGTAGGCTCGGGGCGTGACAAAAACAACATAAAATAGCTCATTAAATCTTGAATCAAGTATAAGTAAGAAAACATTTCACCAAACCATAATTCCCTAATTTGTGAGAAAACCTTTCACAATTTCATTGATGCCAATCTTATAGCAGCCTAGATCATAAAACAGTCTTTTTCATAAATCATGTATAAGTTCTTGAAAACATCTTTCATAGCTTCATAGTATCTTTATAAGTTCATGCAAATTAGGGTTCATAGTCAAAATTATGATCATAATAAATGAATTGAATCCACACAAATATAATCCATGATGAATTGAATAAAGACCTAACCTACTTAATTGAAATTAATTTGAAGAGACTGAGAAACATTTGGGCTCAATGGGTGAATGGAACCCATTGATGAAGCCCTACAAACCTTGATATTGAAGCCCTAAGCAACTGATGAAGAAAGGAGACTTAAACTTGAAGAACCCTAGAATCTTTGAGAGCGTTGGAATAAACTCCTTTGAGAGAAACTTTGGGATTTTTGGGAGATTGATTTCGGAATGGGTATATTTAAGACCAAATTAGTTATAGGAACCCCTTTAAATAGGCAAAACGTGGTAGTATAGGAATTAGTTGCATAAAAAAAGACAAAAACACACTTTAAAATAACTGCCAAAGAGTCCAACAGTTGTGACCTATGGACCGTACTGGTCAACCGTAGGTCGAATGACTGGGGCCTAAATCTTAGGGTAATTCTACTACTCATTTCTACCGACCGTCAAACTTTCTACAGTCCGTAGATCTCAACTTTAAATTCAAAATTTCACTAAGTTAGAGACCTTTCTAGGGAACCTTCCTACGGCCCATAGAAAAACCTATGACTCATTAAAACTTTCCCTTTGGACTGCGGTCTTAAACCAAATCTATAAATACATCCTACAAAATCCATCTATGACTCGTCAAAACTCCTACGGTTCATCCTGTCAAGTCGTAGGTCAATCTCCAGGAACTTAATTTTCCAAAACTCACTTTGGGTTCTATTATTAACTTATTACGGCCCATAGGACTTCATATAGTCCATCACGTCAGACTCATAGACCACCGGCTCAACTAATTTTCTACAACTTTCTCCTCAATTTGTCGTTCCAACTTCGGAGGTGTTTCAATATCTCCTCCTTGGGAAAACTTGTCCTCCAATGGGACTCCATCTAGCATGAATATAGTAGGAGAAAAGCTAAGACTCCAATATGAACTTCCATCAAAATGCACATAAACATGGAGAATCACTCCAAACTAAATCATATCATCAAAAAACAATTTTTTCATGAATATGCATGCATATGAAAATAGGAGAATAACTAAAACACATCAATCTTTAAAGATAAACCATGAGGAGCTAATACCTCAAGCTAGAATAAGAGCAAAGGGAAAGATATAAGGATACCGAGACATTATATCGGCTTCGGCCTCCCAAGTAGCACCCTCAACTAATTGACATATGAATGAAATCTTGATTTGGATTCTTAGAAAGGTAAGTGTATAATATGAAAGTTTATGAAATCATAGTTTGAAAGGAGCTACTCTATTATGACTTATGAATTGATTGAAAGTCTTAATTGTTGCCTTCTGAAGTATTTTGATATGATTATTACTATTTGTTGTTCGTTGGGATTTACATAGCACCGAGAGGAATTATAGATGGAGGCTCTCCTGTTAGTAGATGCTGTCTTTAGAAGCAATCTCCTTGTCCTTTAACTACGTGCCCCCATAAAACTACCTTAAATGCTCTAAGCTAGTTGATCCACTTTAGAAAAGAATGGATGCGTCAAAGTTCTACCTTGGTAAATAGAGTCCCATTTTTGGTGTGAGGGTCATACTAGATTCAATGTTGTAGATCACATGGTCTTATTATCAGTTAATAGTAAATTTCCTGCAAATCAACTAGGTTTACTTCGATATTTTGTGAAAGCTTCTCAAATGGGTTTAAGTATGCATTGACTTCGTATATAATATATGATTTCTCTATAAAGGCTTTTATCACATTTTTCTTGGTCTTACATATCATGTTTCAATTCATCATGGTATCATACTTTACATTTTTCTGCATTTCTCCATAATTAGTACATTCACCTTATTAATGCATATGTGTGCCTATATTGTCTAATAATATACGATCGACGCTTCTCATCCTGCTCGTGGTTAGATAAGATTGCTTTTCTAGTAAATTAGATTGGTGAGTGCTCATGCTTCAAGGAAAAGACCATTGATGCTTTATTTTTTTATTTTATATTTTTCATACTTGTTCGTGGTTTATGGGTTACGTCCTGGCCACTTTTATTATTTTCAGAAAGTCTATTTTAGACACAATTTAGTATCTGACACTTACGTTTAGATTTCTTTTTATGATATGATACTTATGTTGCTTATTCTCTCTCGTTGTAATTCTTTTATGTCATGCATTTGTCAAGTAACTTTTTGAGGGCCTCCCGGGGTTCTATTTACCATGTCACACCGAGGAGACACTTTGGGTCATGACAAACTTGGTATTTGGAGCACCACATTTTTAGAAAGGTCCTAGAATATTTGACAAGCAACATGGAGTAGAGTCGTGTTCATGAGTGTGAAGCATGTCACATTTATGAATATGAGGCACTTAAGAAACTTTAATTTTTCACTATTCGTAAGTCATGTAGTATAGTTTCTCTCTATAAAGGTCTCTCTCCTAACTCTTATCTAATGATTTTCACAATATGCCTCCTAGAAGAGCTAATACAAGAAGGAATGTGGAGCCCGAGGTTCCTCAAGTGCCGATCAATACTTTGTCCAAGTAAGTGTCCATGCAAAATTCCGAGCCTCTTTCAAAGTGTTATCTCAAGTTATGATGGCCTAAGCTAATAGAGAGGACATTGCTCCCGTGAACGAAATGTGGGCATGATGGTGATAAGGGTGTGGGATATAACTAGGAGGAATATCTAGAGTTTGAAGGGTTGAAAGTTGATTAGTATCCTCAAGAGTTTGTTGATGAGATTTATTAGATAGTGGATATTATGGTAGTGTCAACAATTATAAAGGCGGACTTGGCCGCTTACCAACTCAAGGGTGTTGTTGCTCAAGTTTTGTTCAACGATTCAAAGGAATAGAGGGATATTGATGCAGGTCCTCCTGATTGGGAAAAATTCGAAAGAGATTTTATTGATCATTATTTCCTCTTGAGATTAGAGAGGCGAAGATGGTTGAAGCCATTAATCTTTGTCATGGAAATATGAGTATGAAGGAGTATGCTTTGAAGTATACTCAATTGGCTAAGTATGCTCCAATTATGGTTGCCGACTCTAGGGCAAAATGAGTAAGTTTGTATCAGGTCTGTCCAAAATTGTGGTAAAAGAATGTCGAACCTCCATGTTTATTAAGGATATATATATATATTGATGATGTAAGCCCAATAAATTGAAGAGGAGAAACTAAAAGAAAATTCTAGAGAGTCAAAGAGGATAAGAATCAGTGATGGGGATTTTTCTCATTCTTAGTCCAGTGGACATGGTCGTCCTTAATTCTAGCAAAAGTTCTCCGATCAAGGTTCTTCATATGTTTTGGCTCCAAATTTCAAAAAATATATGATGGCTAACCCCTAAGCTTCAAGGAAGTGGTGGTAGTGGATCTTCTAATCCCGCTTGCCAAAATTGTTGCAAGAGTCACTCACGAAAATACTTAGCCAGTACAGATGGTTACTTTGGTTGTGGGTATAGCAGTCACAAGGTGAGAGATTATCCGTTGCTTGCTACTAACTGTAGAGTGGTAGGAAAAATCAGCCTAGTGGTTTTGGTTCAGTTGCTCCTCGTCATAATATGTTCTATGCTCTTTAGACTAGACCTGATCATGAGAGTTCTCTAGATGTTGTGACTGGTATGTTGAAAGTATTTCATCTTGGTGTGTATGATTTTTTTTGATTCAGGTGCTACGTTGTCTTTTGTGACACCTTTTGTGGCTATGAGATTTGATGTCTTTCCCGATATTCTTTTAGAACCTTTTTCACTATCTACACCTGTTGGTGATTTTATTGTTGTTGTATGAGTCTATAGAAATTTACCTTTTTCTATTTCTCATGGAGTCTCTCATGTTGATCTTTTAGAGCTTGATGTGTTAAATTTTGATGTCATTATTGGGTGGATTAGCTTTACTCTATGATGTACAACGTATTTACATTACTTATAATGCATTAAACTTGGAGTTTTGCATGTTTCTTAGGCATTTGTTAGTATATTTGATGGTATTCTTGTTTATGCTTCTAGGAAAATTGGTTTTGACAATGAGAGTGAAGAATTTTAGTGAAGCATCAGCTTTTTGAAGACCAATGAGCAACCTACGAGTCATAGGACTGACTCGTAGATGAGGACTATAATGTTTTGAGCTAAGCGTGGGACCATGAGATAGGACAATGAGCCATAGGTCAAAGTTGTAGACAAACTAAAAGATGTTAAGTCCCAATACTTTGGATTATTATTAGATAATAGAGGTTGTGCAAAGTTCTATGGGTTGTAGAACATGACCGTAGAAAGAGTCCATATGACCTTTGAAGAGGGTGGCTTCTCTGAGTGGGATCTATAAGCTGTCAGATGACCTACGAGCTGTAGACCAGGAACTGTAGACCCGACAGCCGAATCCTACTTTTTCTATGCTTTCTTAGATTATTTATTTAGGATAAGATATCTATAAATAATCGTTTTATTTACTTTTGATTTGAGATAGTTTATACATTGGTTTTTGACGTAGAGAATCAATTTTTGAAAAACTTTTCCATTTTAATTCTTGAATCTTTGGGTTATAAATTGCATCTTTTATTCTTCAATTCAAGATTCTGGAATTCTTCAATGTTTATGTGTGACTTGCTTATTAATTGTGAGTTATGCACTTGTTGCGTGTGAAAGTCTACTTGACATTGAGATTGACCTACTTGATTCATTTCATTGTTGATTTGTTACTATTGGATAGAGAGTGTTGGGCCTTGTAAGCCGTATGTTGCAAAATTGTTAGGTTGGGCTGATTTCTTTACAACCCGTAGTTTGAAGAGGTTCAGTTGGAGTAACAGGGTTACTCAATTCCTAGCCAGATGCCTTGTTTATTAGGTTTCTTGTTGGGTACCGTGTTGTTGGTACTCACCCCTTGTTTCTACACTTGTAAAGGTTCTGATCCCAGAAGCATTTGATATATTTCTCTTTTTTTGATATCGAGGCTTGTCAAGGATTTTGAGAGGTAGCTGCTTGTCATCCCGGTGGACCCTCTTGTTCTAATTGAGAAACAAAGAATGAGACTTCTACTACTTGTAAAATTCTTACTTTATGTATTTAGTTGCTTGTACACGTGACAACCAGATTATGGGGTGTTATTTAAAATGAATAAGTTTTCTTCCTTTGTCTTTTTCTTGCTTTATATTTATGCTTTTCTTTCATTTTCGTTGGGTTGAGGCTGACTTGTCTAGTTGGGAATACACAAGTACCGTCACGTCCAATTTTAGGTCGCGAGAAATGGTATCAGACCCCAGGTTCAGAGGTCTCACGTGTGTACAATCCATGTCTAAGTAGTGTCTTGGGGATCGGTACAGAGTCTTCTGTACTTATCCTTGAGAGACTATGAGGACAGTTAGGAAACTTCCTTTTATTCTTCCTTTCTTATCGTTCGTGGTTACCTTTACTAGTGTTGAGTTGTCTCGTGTTGTTTTGGAAGATGCGGAGAACCAATGCTTCTACTCCAGTGGTAGAGGGGAGGCCGTCCTTGAGCCTATTGTTGAGACCCTAGCTATGAATAGAGGTAAGGCCCAATCTGAAGGTCATCCTTGTGTAGTAGATCTGGTTAGAGGTCGTGCCGTTGAGCGGAACCAGCCATATGTCATTCTAGTAGAGCGGCACTAGCCAGAGATCGAGCTAGAGAGGATTTTCCTGAGCGACATACTGATGTTGCGGAGGACTAGGTTCCTCCCGAGTTTGGAGCTCCTTTGTTTTAGGAGAATATTTTGAGGACGTGTGGTTTGTTAGAGAACCTCTCTCAGGGTAGTGCGACAGGTTCTCCTTCTTCTAATTTTGAGGCTTGTCAAGGATTTTGAGAGATAATTGCTTGTAATCTCGGTGGACCCTATTGTTCCTTTACTTTTTGCTTTGTTCTATTTGATAAACAAAGATTGAGACTTGTACTTACTTCTAATTTCTGCACTTTATGTATTAAGTGGCTTGTATACGTGACAACTAGATTTTGGGGTATTGTTTTGAATAAATAAATTTTCCGCCTTTGTCTTGTTCTTGCTTTATATTTCTAGTTTTCTTTCATTTTCGTTGGGATTAGGATGACTTATTTTTGTGGGAATAGACAAGTATCATCACGTCCATTTTTGGGTCTTAGCACCTAAATAAGGCTTTTAGTGGGTCCATAAATTAAAGAAGTGGTCTATACTCCGACAAGGTATAGGGCGGCTCTAGGAAGCCGGTAAGACGATGTATCATTATGAGGCTCATAGTGATTGTTATCGGTTAGAGAAACTCCCTAATAAAGTAAAATGTTTATATTTTAGTATTTTCTATAATTTCATCTTATATTGTAAAGCTAAATGACTTTTCTTCATGTGAATGTTTTACTTCAGTTAGGTTACTTTAGTCCGTTAGCTTAGTTATCTGTTTCATTCAGCTTTATTACATACCATACATTCCATGTACTGATGTCATTCAATGTTGCATCATTTCATGATGAAGATATAAGTATTCAGTATCATCAACAGTTGCTTCATTGAGATTGCATCACTACTCGTCAGCTTTCGGTGAGGCCTCCTTGCTTTTCGGAGGACTTTACTTTCTTATTGCTTTAGTAGTTTGATTAAGGTTGTCGTGGGTCTTGTCCTGACACCTATCTTTAAACAATAGAGGTTTCATAGATATTCAGATTTAGAGAGCCTTTCAGTATTCAATTTGAGATAGTTTGCTAAATTTTGATCAATTATATCCAATATTTTCAAAGACCTAAGATTCCATAAATTTTTTAAATGTTTTTATTCAATTTTAAACTTAAGTATGCTTGAGTTAGTCTTACTCTAAGAAGCAAGCCAACCCAAGAATTTTCTTGGCGAGGTTTTCGAGTACCGGCCACGTCCAGGGTATAGACTCGGGGAGTGACAAACACCCCAAAACGTGGTTATATATAGGATCAGTTTTAGCCACAATAGACATACTTTCTATGTAGGAATACATGCCCACAATATTATTCTCCACTAAAAGATTAATTAGGCTATAGCATAAGACTACAGACCTGGATAGAGGTGTTATTTAACAACCACCTAATTATACCTTCTTTCTCAAGAATACATATTAAATAGGCACAATCAATTAAGGGCTCATCAACTAATAGAGTTAACCCCGTTGTTGAACAAGTATAGTAAAAATAATGGCAAATTTATATTAAACATAATGTAATTCATATTTTAAAAGGTTCTGTCACACACCCTAGATAAAAATTTAGCTACTCATAATAGTATAAAGAAATTCAATAATAGAACTCATATCTCTTATCTCTAAGCGTGTTCTTGCTTCCAAATATCCAACGTCCCTTTCAGAAGCGATTTACTAGGATATTTAAAGGGCCTAGATGTTTAGGGAATCAAATAAACTAATCCAAACTTTCTAGGATAGTTTTCTTGGCTCATATGAACTCTCACTTCACAAGGATCACATGTGAGCTCTAAATTATTTCTTGGTCTTGGGCTCGCTTGGTTGTCTCATGAGGTGAGGATATTGAGTGAATTCGTCCTTGCTCCAATCATCACTCCTTTACTTCAAATCACATCAATATTACTTATTTTTTATCGTGTTAATCTAACATACTTCCTACACATATAAAACTCATAATAATCTAAAAAATTATGGGATGACGATGTGACAATACAATTAGGATCAACATATGTCAGTTGATAATGTACTAGAAATATCCAATTTTCGCTAAATATCAAACACGCATAACAGTGAGTGTGAAAATGGTAAGATTGTTGCAAACTCAATTCATTGCTCTATAGTGATGTGTGTGTCATATTTTTTTTTGTCCATTCACCATAACTTGTATTATCATAATTACCTTTCATGATAATTTGGTTGTCTGGAAAGGGAAAAACCTACTTGGGGGCATGGGTTTTAATTAGTATGAGAATGGTAATTGAGGATTTTAGTATGTAATCGATAATGAGAAGAAAGAACATATGTGTTTTTCATATATGAGCAATTATCAAAAGATTCATTTAATTAGTAGCAAGTTGTATACTTGTTACGTCTCCTTAGACTTCCTCTGGTTCTTGATAGATATCAAAAGATCTATTTATTTAGTTATTGATATTTTTTTCAGATAAAGATATCTCTATTCCCAATTTGTTTTACCTCTTTTGATCCATTTTCTATTTACCTTTTTCTCTTGTCCACAATCGTCATATTTCTTATGCTTTGTGAGGCCTCTGTTGTCTTCACTTCTCGTAGATTGTAATTATAGTGATGACTATTTATGGTCATTAAATATAAGCTTTTTATATTTCTTTTCATGGACAAGTAAGATATTATCCTAACCAGTTATTTACTTTATTATCAAATTTTTGTGATAACAATTAGTCCGATTCGGCCTTTATGATTCATAGTAATTAATGAATCTATTTCTATCATTATCTCTTTATCTAGTTTTTTTTTTTACAAAGATTAATATTTTTTTATCCTTTTATTTTCTATGATTCCATTGAGGTGAAAATTTAATTCCTTATTAGACCATAGTAATGACATAAAATGAATTAATAAAATAAATCTTGATAAAAGATAAATGTTTCAACAAACATAAAACAACAACAAAACAAAACGACAAACATAACACGACAACCTAACAAAACAAACCAACAAACATAACATGACAATAAAACAAAAAAAGTAAACTAAAATTGCTTAATATCTAAAGCCTAAGCTCTAAGTCAAGCGCCTCCTGATCATTAATATTGGTGTTCTCGACCAATTGATTAGGACGGTTGGCAAACAAGTTTTGATCTTGAATAAGCAGAGGAGCGAAAGGTGCACGTGCAACAACACGAGGCACCTGAAGCACCATGGATTGCTGTGGTTGGTACAAAACTTCCCTTGGGTGTCCAGGAAGTGTGCGAGGCCTGTACACCACATGATTCTTCGGACAGGGACGGTAAAAATGTCCTTGGTCGCGTAAAACTGTTGGGGTCGACTCTCGTGTATCTAACTGACGGTAGAGGGAGGTGAGTTTAGTGGATGGAAAAAAAACTTCTCACGAGGAAAACCTCTTATCCAAGTGCCCTGAGATTTGTGCTAATGTTGGTGCCCAGCAAGCCCTTGGTTCGAAGTGAACCCATCGCGGCATGTCGCGCACCTATACCACCAAAGTCCTTCAGGATTTTGTATGATGCCTTGGTGATCCATTCGTCTTGTTGGTGGTTGTTGTTGCATTTTTCCTAAAAATAAATTTGTTTGATGAATTTGAGAAACAATTTAGTGAGGAACTGAAGAAAATCCCATTGAAATTTATAGGAGCACAATTTATGATAAAGTGATTACAATGTCTGCATGAGGATGCAAACAATTAATTATATTAATTATAGATAATGGGTAATTCTGGATATTTCATGTAAAACAACTAAGTTTTTACTTGTTTTAGATTTTTAAATCCCAAATGTGATAGTTTTCCCGCTTCTTCTTCTTTTTCTCTCTTTTGCTTACTTCTTCACATTGATTATTGTTTTTTTTTGTTTTTCTGAAAGAAAGATGAGTTTTTTAGAATATGTACATCCAGATAATAAATATATAATCATCTATCATTTTCCTTTTAACTAAAGGAAAAAAAGCATTTAATTTTACTAACTTTTATATTTATTTTTGAAAATCAACACGAATTCAAACATAATTCTAGAACTATCAATGCTTGATAAGAACATGAGCAAATGCATGCAGAGAAAATCTAAAAAGTTTAAATTTGATTTTCTGTGAAATTTTTTACTTATGAGTTGTTATTCTTATATGTGGAATAAAAAGATTGTTATTCATCTAAAAAATATCATTTATTTCTATTAATGGATTACAGGTATTTACTATTCTTTCTATTTGATATCTACTAAGGAAAAAACTAAATGAAATCCATCTAAACATACAAACCAAAAAGTCAATCAAATCAAACTTTTTTTATTTGAATTTCTTACATTTTTTTATAGTCATAGAGATTATGAATTCATCAATTGATTCAAACAAGAACTACAAGTAAAATAAATTATAATATAGAAAATTATTTTTCCACTCTTCCACCAAACACTAAAAAACACATTTCAGGAAAATATTTTGCAAAGAAATATTTTACGATACCAAATGCTACGCCTCGAGCCTACACTCTGGACATTGTCGGCACTCTAGAACCATTGCTAGTCCCCAAGCGAACTGTTGGTATGGCTAACTACTTAGCAGTAGACTTACTCAAGAAAAAATGGGAACTTCAAATGCATAATTAAACTTTAAAGTCTCAATCAAAACTTCACTAAAATCAATATCTGAAAATACTTAATAAGTTGTAAATAACTACCTCAAAACCTCAAAACATCTTAACAAAAGGGGAAAATACTGAGAGACTCCTCAACTTTAACTATCTATGAAGCCTCTAATACTAGGATATTTGTTGGGACAGAACCCTAAAAAACTTAACGAAAGTAGAAAATAAATATGAAGCCCTCAAGATGCAAAAAGGCTAACCAAAGCTAGTTGGAGTTAGAACGGTATCAACGACGCGCTTGTTGATGACCCTTAACACATGTATTTTCATCATAATTAGATGTAGGTCGAATGATATCAGTACTTTGAATGTACGAGCATGTAAGGAGAACTTAAAGAATAGATAATTGAACTGACAAGACTAAGAGAATACTCACCTCAACTCAACTCCAATACAAAAAGTAATAACAAGAGATTCAATGTTTAAAGTGTTATAAAATGGAAGATATTAATTCAATGATGTATAAAAATACAATAAGTTATTCTTTACTCATATTTGAGAGATTTTCTAACCGACAACCATCACTATGAGCTATGTGATGAACTAATTCCCATATCGGTGATCAATACTACTGCCAATAAATATGTACTTATGTTCAATATTGAAAACATTTTCTTTCTCAATTTGAGGTAATTACCCAAAATGCTATCTTAAAAGAGGTAATTAATCTCTGAACTCATAACTCATTCTAGAAATCAAAGTTTCTCTCATTAAATGTAAAAGTTTTACATTTGCGAATACTTATTTCCCTTATATTCCTTCTCAACCATGAATTCGACTCTTCTTATTACATATATTTACTTGCTCTAAAAAAATTGTTTAAGACAATTGTTGGTTACAAGAGATCCTCAAAATAACTCAAAAAATACTTCTTGAACTTCTCACTTAAACTTATTTTAATTTTGAATGTGAGTTAGGACATGTGATTAGAACATGTAGGAATTCTCAAAGGTAAATGGAATCTGAAAGGAGATAATACAAATAATAGAAACGTAGCCAGGATTTAAAGGAAACACGTACGGAATGAAACATGTAAGGAGTAGGCCAGATGACCTCTAGTGCACTGCTGGCGTGAGACACGTAGCCCCAAACTACTGGCAGTGGTTTGAGGCGCACTTCTGGTGTAGAGTGCCAGGCCCCAAACTACTAATCACCAGGTCAGATGCCTTCCTGGTGTACCGCCCCTCATGAGCCTTTTCCCAGAAATCCGACGAATTTTTAAGCGCAAATTAGGATCCCAACTTGGTTACAATGGGGAAAATTCTTCTAAACTCTTATTGATTCTCAAACACAACATGAATACCTGAGAAATTCCATACAATCCATCTGGGAATATAACTTTTACCAAAGATCCATAATAAAAAATAATTCAAAAGCGTTATTGTTAAAGAATTGAGCTAAAATCAAGAACTACACAAGAATCCTTTGGATACAAAGATTTTGTGGATAAATTAGATATATGGGATGAGGACGAACAAGTCCAAAAGTGTGAGAAGCCTTACATACCTGGAATGAACAATATAATGTTGTTGGTGAAAATCAATGGGATCTTGACGAATGCTTGAAATCTAGTTTTTCTCCTCTTGGAACCTTTCTCTAATTTCTCTAAGTGCTAAAGAACATGAAAATATTGTTTGGCATCTGAGTAGACCCTTTATGGGTTAAGAAAACATGGCTAGGCTTAGTATAAAAAGGAAAAGACCAAACTACCCTTCTAAAAATGATCAGGATATCTTCAAATGAGAGGCTTCACTCAATCGGGCATGACTTTTTACTCCAAGCTTGAAACTAATCAAACTTGGTGGAGCTGAAAAGAGGACTCAAAGACCTTCAACTTGATAGTTCATCGTCCACCTAAAACTTAATGTTCTAAAAGATAAGATCGTTTGAAGTTGACCCAAAACTAAATACAGATGGGCGACCTGTACGAACCTCTCTTTACCTCTTCTCTAAAACCGGGGTGTTGCAATTTCTCTGCCTTGGGAACATTCAAGCATAAAATAAGAGGGATGTCGGGACAATACCCCCGATCATCCTAACAACTGAAATAACCAAAAGCAATAAAACAAAACAAAACCAAAGGGATCCTCCGGAAAGAAAGGAGGCCCACCAAGTGACTTTGAGTGTTCGACTGGATCAACGAGGCCCTGGATGCTGATCCTGATTACCTGTATCTGCAACATAAAATGATGCACGACAAATGGCATCAATACATTAAATGTACAAGCATGCGAGGGAAAACTAAGCATGATATAAGCTTGGACTGAATTCTGAAAGAAACACTTACCTTGGCTTTACTCAACTCATGGATACTCAACTCAATGCAGAAATAAAAATACAATAAAGATGCAGTTTATATAAAGCATTTAAACAGTAGGTAGCAACTCAATGTATTGAAGAAATACAATAACAACTCAGTTTATATATAATAAAGTAATATAATTATGTGGGAGTTTCTCTAACCGACAACCATCACTATGAGCTAATGTGATGATACAACGTCTCGCCCAAGCTGTTAGATCTGTCATATAACTTGCCGGGATATAGAACGCCTCAACTAAGTGGATCCACTAGTCTATGCTAAAAAGCACTAAGGAATCATTAAAAAAGAATGACCCTTTCTACCCACGTTGGCTACATGGTTTATGGAGACATTGAGTTGTTATGAACTCGTCCCCACATCGATGCTCAATACTACTCCCAAAATACTCAGCTCATATGTTTAAAAACAAAAACTCTTTCTTTGGTTTGAGATAATTACTCAAAAACTAGCTCAAAGTCTCTCTTGGAAATCGGGTTTTCCTCTCTTGTTTGAATGTGAAAATATTTACTCTTTGGGAATACTTAGTTCCCATATACTCTTCTACATAAATGAACTCGACTCTACTCTTTCTCAATCTCAATGCTTAAGTCTTAAAACAAGTTTAAAAGATTTGCAAAAAACTTCTTAAAATGACTCGAAGAACTCTCAAGTATTGACTCTTAAATCTACCTTAAATTTGAATTATGAATTGAAGGTTGTGATTTGTGATAGGAAAGATCTCGTGATGTTTAGAATTGTTTTGATATAGTTAAACATGAGAAACGATCAAGAAATCACTATCTAGAAACAAGTTTGCGATGCGGAGATGCATTTTAATAATTGGTTGCTAAGTAAAGTTTGATATAGTGGAGTCTGCGTCCTTTCCGCAACGCGAAGGGAAAATTTGTTCACTGGGGGAGCAAGTCCGCGACACTGACTTGCGTGTGAATTTCTGCTAGACTTTTTCCTTCTTCATTTTCTAACCCAAAATCGCCTAAATTTGATTCTTTTTATCAATTCCTCGTTAGATTCAGATACCCAGTACATGAACACAAGAATCTAATCAAACACACCTCTAAAATCGACACGATTCCATCAAGAACTCAACAATCCCATCAAATCTCTAGAACTAAAGTCAATTTCAAGAACATATTTCAAGAACATCAGACTTTCAACTTTCTAGAAATGAATTTCGCTGAAACAAACATGATTGACACGTGGGTGAACTAAACCAATGCTATGAAAGTATCACATACCTCTTTAGGGATCAATCCTTGGCGAAATGACTTCGATTTCGCAAGAAATCTCCAAGAACACTTGACTTTTCTCCTCTTGAGTTCTTTCTCTAAAAACTCTTGCGTGAAATCTTTGAGTGCGTAAAATAAACTAACTCAGTTTAAACCCCAAACAATTTACTATAAACAGATTTAATTAATTGGGTACTGAAAAGACCAAAATACCCCTTTAAAATCCGGGTAACTTTCCTTATTTAGACAACCCGACTTCAAACGGGCATATCTCCCTCATACGAACTCGAAAATGAGCAAAGTCGGTGGCGTTGGAAAGATAATTCAAAGACCTTTCATATTTTATCTTGTATCTCACCTATATCATCCTTTTATAATATTTATGGTCATTTGAAGTTGACCTAAAACTCATGCTTAGCTTAACTTATCAAACTTTCCAAATTGTATTATTTCCAAATAACGTTTTCCTTCAAATTCTAGTTCTTTCAAATAGAGGGGTGTTACAATATCTCCCCCTTTGGATCATTCGTCCTCGAATGAGATTACTATTAGTAGGCTAAGGGTGTAACATCTAACATCTAGTTCAGACACCTAACAAGCAAAATGTAAATACAACATGCCAACTTAAAATAAATGCCAAGAAAAGATTAGTACCTTAATTTGGAACTTCACCGAATTCGAAGAGATGTGGGTATCTCTTCTTCATATCCTCCTCAGCTTCCCAAGTATCTTCCTCAACAAACTGATTTCTCCACAGAACTTTCACTGATGCTACCTCTTTCGTTCTCAACTTGCAAACTTGGCGATCTAGAATCTGAATAACAATCTCCTCATAAGACAAGCTATCATTAATACCAATATCTTCGGTAGGTATGATAAGTGAAGGATCGCCTATGCATTTCTTCAACATGGAAATATGAAATACCGGATAGACCGCTACTAACACTTGAGGTAGCTCCCACTCATAAGCCACATTACCGTTCCTCTTAGATATTTTGTAAGGACCAATATACCGGGGACTAAGTTTCCCCTTCTTACCATATCTCATAACACCCTTCATGGGTGAGAGACTTTCAAGTAAACCCAATCATCTACCTCAAACTCTAAGTACCTTCTCCTAACATCTGTATATGATTTCTGATGACTCTGCATTGTTTTTAATCTCTTTTGAATAACCTTTACTTTCTCAATAGCTTGATAAACTAAGTCTGGTCCTATCAACCCAGCTTCACCAACTTCAAACCATCCAATAGGAGATCTGCATCTCCTCCCATAAAGAGCTTCGTAAGAAACCATTTGGATGCTAGAATGGTAACTATTGTTGTAGGCAAACTCAATAAGAGGTATGTGATCATCCCAATCACCATTGTAATCAATCACACAGGCCCTCAACATATATTTTAAAGTCTTAATAGTGCGCTCTGGTTGACCATCTATCTGAGGATGAAAAGCAGTACTCAAGTTCATCTTTGGGCCAAACCTTTCTTGAATGACTTCAAAAACTGTGCAGTAAATTGTGCACCTCTATCTGAAATAATCGAAACTGTAACTTCATAAAGTATTACTACTTCTTGAAGATATAACTTGGCATAATCCTTTGCTGAATGAGTAGTCTTTACCGACAAAAAGTGGACTAATTTTGTCATTCGATTTACAATTACCCAAATAGAATCATGTTGTCTGCGGGACCACGGTAAGCCAGTAATAAAATACATATTGATCATCTCCCACTTCCATTCTGGAATCTCTATATTCTGAGTCATACAACCGGGCCTTTGATGCTCTACTTTAACTTGTTGACAATTTGGGCATTTAGCAACGAACTCAACAATACCTTTCTTCATACTATTCCACCAATATACTTCTCTCAAGTGATGATTCATCTTTGTGGAACCCAGATGAATGAAATATATGGAGCTATGAGCTTCCTCCATGATCCTCTCTTGGAGTTCATCCACCTTTGGCACACACAATCTACCTTGATATTCCAAAACACCATCTCCCCCTTGTTCAAAGTCCATTACTTTTTGCTTATGAACATTTTCCTTTAATTCAAGAAAAATAGGATCTTGGTCTTGCTTCTCTTTCACTTATGACACTGATGATGATTCAGCCCCATTCATAACCACTACTCCTCCTTCGCTGGAATCCATTAAATAAACTCCCAATCGCACAAGTCTATGCACATCTTTTGCTAACTCTTTCTTGTCTTCATCAACATGGGAGGTACTACCCATAGACAACCTGCTCAAAGCATCTACAATCACATTAGCCTTACCTGGGTGATATAAAATACTCATATCATAATCCTTGAGTAACTCTAACCACCTTCTTTCTTGGAGATTAAGCTATTTCTGACTAAACACATACTGAAGGCTCTTATGATCGGTGAACACATCTACATGAATACCTAAAAGATAATGACGCCATATTTTCAAAGTAAAAACTACGGTAGCCAACTCTAGATCATGGGTTGGGTAATTCCTCTCTTGAACCTTAAGTTGTCTGGAGGCATAAGCTATAACTTTGCCATTCTACATTAACACACAACCCAAACCCACTCTAGACGCATTACAATAAACCACAAAGCCTTGTGTACATTTTGGTAAGGTCAATACTGGGGCAGTAGTCAACCTCTTATTAATTCTTGAAAACTTTTCTCACAAGCTTCTTACCATTGAAACTTAACTGTTTTCAGGGTCAACTTAGTCAAAGGAGATGAAAAAGATGAAAATCCCTCGACGAACCTTCTATAATAGCCATCCAACCCCTAGAACCTCCTAATATTAGTGGGAGATGTGGGTCTAGGCCAATTCTTCACTGACTTTATCTTTTGAGTGTCAACTCGAATAAAACAATATGGACTAAGAATGATAAAGACTCAAGGCCAAATTCACACTTGGAAGACTTATCATATAATTCCTTATCTTTGAGAGTTTGGAGACCTATTCTGAGATGACTATCATGATCTTCCTTATTCCTCGAATAAGTTAGAATGTCATCAATAAATACGATAACAAACATATCTAAATAAGGCTTGAATACTCTGTTCATAAGGTCCATGATTACTGCAGGAGCATTGGTCAAACCAAAAGACATCACTAGGAACTCATAATGACCATAACGACTCCTGAAAGTTGTCTTTTGAATATCACATTCCCTCACTCTCAATTGATGGTAGCCAGATCTGAAGTCTATCTTAGAAAACAAGTCGCACTGTAAAGTTGATCGAACAGATCATCAATTCTTAGAAGAGGATACTTATTCTTGATAGTAACCTTGTTCAACTGATGGTAATCTATACACATTCTAAGAGAACCATTGATGTGAGGCTAAAAATACATATTTTTAATCATTATTTCCTCACATTTATTATTTATATTTGTCCTTTTTGAGCATAAATTTTATGGATTGTGCTAAATAATATATTTTATTTGTAGGATTAAATTGATGGAAAAATGAAGAAGTTTGGAGCTAAAAATAATTAAAGATGGAAGATTGAAGAAGGAAATCAAGCAGACAGCTTAATGGATTAAATTTATTAAAATAATATATTTACACATATGGCAATAAGGTTATAAAAACGGCAAATTGCAAATTTGCAATTCCCTAACACTGCCACGTGTCAGCTGCTGGACTAACTCTTAATTGAAGGCGGCAGCAATAAATTCCAGAAAACGGGGAAATTCAATTCCTTCTCGGTTTTTATTTCCTAATTTGATTTGGACTCCATTATTTTATTTGGGGTTTCCTATATCTATAAATAGTTCATAAGAATAATTATTTTTGAGGGCAAGAACCAAGATACAAGACACAATATAAATTTTCTTCTAGCTTAGGAACTTTGGAAGAGCCGCCGTGGAGGCCGGAGAATTGTGGTTTATTCTTTCTTCTCCTTTATTATTTATTTGTATTCATGATTAATAAAAGATA
>JAJOOS010019576.1:0-16933 GCA_029582725.1 Solanum chiquidenum
CCCCGCCTCGAGAACCCCCCCCCCCCCCACTCCGGCCCCCAAGGCACCCCACCTCGAGGACCCCCCCCCCCACCTAAAATTATCATTTGTTATTACATATTCTTGTAAATTTGATGTTCATCATACTGATATACTTCTAAGTTATGGGGTGATGAGTTAAGGGGTTGCCCTTCTATAATTACAGCAGTACTTTCTCTAACTTGTGCAGATAAAATGTGATTAGGATTTAGAGAGAAGAACTCAAAGAACTGGGCGGAGGAAAGTCATCAGCTACCAAGCTGTCCCACAAATGCTTGTAGCACATTAGCTGAAGCCTGCCACAGAAGGGCATCAGTTCATCATATTTTGTACCCATACATATATTTAGAAACTAGTAAAGGTAGCCCGAGCGTTGCCCGGGCCCAACATGAGTATAGTGTATGATTTTATAAATATGTATATTGACAAAACACTCAAAATCAAGATCAAAATACTACTACGGGTTTTCACCGTGTAAAATTTTTATATATGATTTAACCAATATTTTCGGGATAGTGTCTTGAAAATTGCTTGGCATTCAGGCACAGTTGATCTTTTGTTTACTTGATAGGTGGAAATAACTTGTATATCTTTATCGGTATCTTATACACCAAAAACCTGCATTTACAAATATTAATCTAAATTCTAACATATGAAATTTTGTTAAGTTCAAATGCATTTCGTCAGAATTCATAAAGGCTCCAAATAAAAATAACATTTCTGGAGGAAACATTTACTTGGCAAAAGGACCTGCACAATTTGATGAGAGCTCCAATTGCAAGTTGATGCCTCATCTCACGTCCAGCATTGCCATTATTTTCTCTGAATAAGATGAGGCTTCTTTGAGGACTATTCATAGGCTTCACAAAGCCATTTTATTCTCTACTATGGCCTGCAACAATTATACATATACATCAATGGATCTTGTGAATGTATTCAGAGAAAATTCATCAATGTTCAAAGAGTCCATGCTGATGTGGATTTGCAAACAGAAAATGTAGCCTCAATCTGGAAATTTTGGCATCTAAAGAACATTCATACTTAAAGATGTATATAACAAAAGGTGTGAAAATTCTGGTGTATTGAAATGCCTAATTTAAACTCTACCTTTCCTCAGACCGGTGCCATTATCCGTGAGGCGAACAAACTCAACAATGTGCGCATGTTATGTCAAACATGGAATCTGCAAGCACTTGACTGATGAAAATTCTAATTTTTAATGCCACGCACGACACAAAATTGTCATGTAGGGTGCCATGTAGTATGAAAGTGTCTATTTGAAGTATCTATGTGAAACATTGGACACCTAGTATTCGCAATGATTAAGGAGTAAAAACTGAACAACAGAAAGTCAATATTTTGACATCACTCTCTCCAAAAAGATAGGAAAACAAGAGGAAGTTATCAACTTACAATTAAGGTTTAATCGTTGCCAGTACATGTTTTTGATAAGTAAAAAGACTTATAAAAGAAAGAGCAGTACTATAATACAAGTATGAGATTTACAATGGCTCAGAGGAACTATATGGATACAACTATAAAAGAAAGTAAACTACCGCTAAAACCAGACACTTTTAAAGATTAAGGATAAGAAATTAGAATGTTTATTGGTTCTACATAGCTAAACTTATCATTTCAACTTATATTTCTATACAAAAATTTTATTGATATCTTCAAGAGTTTATCAATCTTCAGAAAACACCATGGAACTTATAAAGATATAGCAGAGATAAATCAATCACGAAAATGTCGGTGGTTGCTATTAATCAAGAAATCCTTAATAAAACTGCCTAAAACTCTTTTCAAATAATTGGATTTACAGAAAAAGGAACTTGTGCCTAACTCAATGCACAAAAGCTAGCTCATGAGGTGAGAATTGACCATATAAGGGGAAAACTATAAACTAAGAAAGAGAGCATTTAGACAACATTTCTTGATTTTCCAAGGTTAACTCAAACATGTAAAATGTTGTGATAGAAAACAGACAAAAGTGCACCATCAGAAATTTCCAGAAAATGAAACTAATGAGTTCAAAAACAGAAACCAATGGTAATGATACACAGTCCAAAACATGGAAAAAGATACAAAATAATCAAGCAAAAAGAAAGTGATAGATAGAGAGATAGATGTACAAAGAGAGAAAATACATACACAAGCAGAGAAAGAGAACTGAATATCTGTATCACCATGAAAATGGCACTGGAACAACTGAATAACAACCCCTTCATGTGAAGTAACTCCAAGTACCATAACAAAATACCCAAACCCCAAGAAAAGCACCTTATAGCAACGGAGTAATAACAGCTCAGTTGTTAGTAGTTGTTAAAGCGGTACATACCTTTTTCCCTGCCGATGTCATTCATCTTGTATCCTCCAAAAGGAATTCAAGCGTCAAGTATATCACAACAGTTAATTCACACTGTTTCAGCTCTCAATCTTGGGATCAAGGTGTTTGCTGTGTCGATGTTCTTTGTGAAAAGTCCTGCTGGTAGACCATAGCGAGTGTTGTTTGCTTTGTTTAATACTCCGTCAACATCCCATTTAGTATGACATCTTTCCTTACAACTCATATCATCAAGAACAAAAAGTTATGTCCTTGAAACATATATTAGATTGAACTTTCCAGTAAATACCATCAGTTAGAGAAGAAAATGTGCCTAGAGTGAAGCCTATGTAAGGAATAGCAACTTTCAGCCACAAAAGGGAGTATAATTTTGAAATATCCCTTTTGCCACAAAAGGTTCATATCATAACTTACTTGAATTTGAAGACACGTTGCAGCAGGCCAAAAAGCTCATCCTGTACTATTGACATGTCTTTCTGATTCAAGCAAGTGTCAATGATCATGTTAAATTACTTTCTGTAGGAATTTTCAGAAACATTATTTGAGGACTTTACAGAAGAAGGATATCAAGCATATACCTTGACATTTGAACTGAATAAAGTAGTTTTTGGAGTCAATTCTCTCATCACCACATTCAAGGGTGGCAGAGCTGTCACAACCTTTTCTTATGTACCTAAGAATCTTCTTAAATTGTTCCAAGTCGATCTATGATGTATACTGTAATGATATCGATAGATAATCAGTTTAGGGCCTAACTTGGGTTGGAAAAATGCAGAGAAATGTCAATATGAAAGTTTATAGTCGTGAAAGCAGAACATAATAATATAATGGGACAAAAAGAGGGAGAAAAAGAGAGGGAGTACCTGAGGACCTTGTTCAACACCTTTCCTGAAGGGATCGTCAATTACACGTCTCATTACACATGCTATGAGTACCAAGCCCCTGAAGCAAAAGAGAGAAAAGAACAAAACATCAAGAAGAAAGCCAAAAATAAAAACAATTTTGGGGTACAGGATCAAGGCCTAGAGATCATGACTATGTGAAATGAGAATTGAAGCTACTACATCAATGTAAAGTACCTGCTCTGCCAGACACGAACTACAGGTGCAGCTACAGTTACTTTTCAACTTAAAAGTTTCAATGCCAGTGAACCGAAGGCAACCTGAACAGGGAAAAAAAGAACTGATTGAGAATCAAGCCTTATATATATCACAAACTGTTAATTATAAACTATGAATATCTCAAAAACATGGGAAAATTATCCATTTGTTAGACAAGTATATCTCATACAGATTCAATTGATATGCACATCATAATTAAACAGAATTTTCCAAGAATTCACCATTGACAAGATTTATCAAGTGCATACAAGAAAGGGGGAAACTTGAAAAACTTAAAAGGGTCCAATCCTTATCTTTATTTTTTTGTTTCAAGAATCGAATTGGGTATTTGTAAAACAACCCAAGATTTGATTTTTTTTTTCACTGTGTAGGAATTCGATTTTGATCCGAGAGTTACAGAGCCGGGTTCTTCCGAGAAGGAAAAATTGTGAATCGCCTATATACAAAACCCCGAAAACGAACCTGGGTTCCTCTATTCAAGAAATACTCACCTCAATCGAAGAAGCGCCAGCGAGAAGAAGCAAATCGAAAAACTTCAGTGAGCAGAAGCGGAAGCAGCCGAGGTGGAGGAAGATGAAAGCTGTAGTTTTCTGTTGGAAGCAAGGAGGTGGAGGAAGATGGAAGCTGGTTTTCTGGCGGATAAAATTAGAGGACGCGTGTTAAGCCTGAAAGAGGTTGAAAGTGAAATGACAACACTGCCCTAATGAGGAAGCAGATATGTTGACGGAGTGGTGCTTGGTAAGCACCAACTCCCTCTTATATAATAAGAGAATAGTAAAGAAATTTAGATATGTTGCATCTCTCCTCATCTCAGAGATGCACCATATTAAAGTTTCTTTACTGTTCAACATTCAGTGCAAAACTATACCTTCCATTCCTCCATTGTGGTTCATGAGAAAGGCTAGCTTGCACTCGTGTTTTTGTGTCAACTAACATTGGATATGCATCACTTTGTCCTTCCGGCATTCGTATCTCATCAATAACTCCCACCATCCATACACCTTCAGCAAAACCTACTCTGATGAACCAAATGAACTAGCTCAGCAGCTAATGAGGATGCAAATCATAAAGAATATTTCATAAATTCTTTCTACTTTGCAGGAATCAGTGAACTTGTTAACAAGGAAACTCTATCTACCATGTGCAGAAGTAAAGGTTGAGGTGGATTAGTGTGAGGATATGCATTCAATCACAAGCAACTTTGAATGGACATGTAGTAAGCCTTATATGCACAAGCGCAGGTTAAGCCTTATATGCACAAGCGCAGGTGTCAATAGTTGTTTACGAGTGGGGATAATTATGTACTTAACAGGAAAACAACTGGACAAGAACACACATTTTGTTTTGCTTAACCTCCAAGCATGTGTTCTAACGTGTAGCCTTGATTCTTTTTCTTTCCCCAAACACATGAAAAATATTTTTAATAAATAGATAGCAGTGAGGCATGAAAACCTTCATTTAATCTTATAGTATGTTTTATTGTGTGATTGCTAAAGTTTAAGTTGTTAGACATGAGACACTTATTTTTCTATTTAGGGTCCTGCAACAAAGCCAAACTAATCTAGTTGTGGTAGATCAAAAGTTTTAAGTTGATTAAAAGTTATAGTGAATCAAATGGTGGTGACTCTTACACCTCCACCATCTTCTTAATTGAGATTAAAGGGTCAAGGTGTTTCATTATTGGGTCATAAAGTTTGTACATGACACTTAAAGCAAACACCTCTGTTTGATTAACAAAAAAGATTTATAGAAACACAGTAAATAAGCTCATTAGCTACAATTGATGGTTGATGTGGAACACTGTTATCAACTAACTTACTTTTAGGAATATTAAAGAATTATTATGAGCAATCAAAAGATGAAAAAGAGACTTACAAGGGCAATTCACGTGTCAATCCGGCAAATAACAATTGATTGGCACCAACTATGAAATTTAAGAACTTAAATGCCCATACATCTTCAGCTGAGTCAACACGAAACATTAAAAGAATCACTTTGAAAATGGAAATGGTTAAACATCTAGAAACATTTTGGAATTTGGCATGAGTCTTGATATTATCTTTTCATCTCCCTTCAAACGGACATACAGAACAATACGAAATATATGTCCTGTCAAATTACTTCTGCCTCAATCACTCGAACTGAGATAGTTAAAATATAAAATAAATGGATGACTAAACTCTCTATAGGGAATACCTCTTCTTCGAGTGCTTCATGACGACTGCTACCAGCTTTCATAGCTTTGGTCTTTTCTGGTTTGCCACAAAGAAGAGTATACTCCATCTTTTTTTCACACAGTTCCTGAAGGCAACTTGCAATTATGAGGATAAACAATCAGTAAAATCATGTTTTAGGGGAACTTTCTCCTCGCACAATGACTTGCAAATATAAACAAAACAAATGCAGAACACAAGAATATGATAAAAAGGAACGTTTACATTAGAAAGGTTCAAGCGAGTACTTCCATTAACTAGCCAAACTCTCAAATAAAATATATAGAATAGTTCCATCCCTAGTACCGTATCTATGTAGGGTAACCTAGAAAGAAAGTTTATCCACAATGAGAGGGTATTGAAGAGAAACCAAATAAAATAAATTAAAACTACAAGTTCAAGATTTCGAGGAAGTCCAGCAACTCATATTGGTCAATGCTCAACAGCACTGATCTGCTTCCTGAGACCGAAAGAACAACAAAATCAGAGTTGTTACTGAGAAATACTGAAATTGAGACATATGGTATGTTGAATTGTGTGACCATCTCCATCTAAAAAGTTTTTAGGTTGTTAGAAAAACACCACTTTCATTTACTTAATTATGTGTTCAACATGCCCTCTCATGTGTAAGCCTGATTTTCTTTTTTTGTGGGAAGCACCAGAAAATTCCTTTTGATAATGGGTGATGGTTAGACTCAAATCCAGACCTCTTCCTACTCTAATACTGGGTGAATTATGTGACCATCCCATCTAAAAACTTAAGTTGGTAGAGAGAACATCATTTTTATTTCTTCTGCATGGTCAATGGATTCAACAACATATTCTGGACATGTTACAAAAGCCCATTCTCACTGCAGTAGATGCACAGTGAACCAGCTAGAAGTTTAATACGCCATTAGTCTGATCCAGATTCAAAATCTTGCAGCCTCACGCAATATCTCACGCGATTCTATAATGAAATACATCTTTTGCACTAAACATCATACTACATCCTAGAACTTAATAATAAATCAGATGAGTAATCTTACTTCAGCCCGCCCCATCTCAATACTCAAGTCTGTCTGTGAAACAATTCAAATAACATGTCCAACCATATCTATTTGTGCCAAGATGACTAGATAATTCACAACTTCAATAATTCAAGTTCATTAGGCTATTCAATAGTTGAACTCTATCAAATTAACTTTCACACTTTTACTTCGAGTTTTTTTCGTCCACTATACCACTCTAAGAAAGGAAGTCAAATTAATATCTTAAACCATATAATCAGTCAAATAAAGTCATATAAAATAGGAAATCTGATGATGATAAGCCCTAATGTTCAAAGCAACAATTCAGCAAGCAATTCAAAATTCCTTCAAACATTCAAACAATGGAACATCAGGAAACCACAACTTTTCAAACTACAACATCAAAACACACCAACTTGTAAACATTACCACACCAAATTGTTCTTCCCCTGTCACAAATTTATGTGGCACTTTTCACTTTATCCTGAGAGTCAATTTAACTAATCTTTGAAGCTAAATTGGCTTAGCTCTACTACAAAAGTATTATAAGTTGCAATTTTATAGAATCACAAAAAAAATGTCACATAAATTGATACATAATGAGTATAAAGTTTCGAAATTCATACTGTAGCAGTAATATCTGTAACAGCCAATCCTCTTTTCCTCCGATACCGACTCAACAATGAAGCGACAACTCTATTCCTCTTCTGACTACTCATTAACCTTCCAGAATCTTCTACATCAACCACTAACAAATCACTTTGGAACAACTCGATAAACTCCGTTTTGATAACAGAGTAATCGACTTAATCGACCTAACGTTGTTCTGGAAATGCGCCGGCGATGAAGAAGCACGTAACGGTGACGTAACCAGAGATCGCGTGGCTGCAAAGGCAGCTTCTATTATCGCCATTTCTTCTTCACTGATGATTTCTAATGGAATCTCGGGAACTATGTTGTTAGGGTTTTGCGATGTTTGTACTTCTTCAAGAGGGTGTTAATCGGCGATGTTGCTCAGTCATTTCCGGCGAGTCGCGGCATGTGACCGTTGGCAACGGCACAAATGGAGGATCGTGATATAATGGAGTTCAATTTTTATTTTGGTAAAAGGCTCAAATATGCGATGGAACTTTCAGAAAAGGCTCATTTATGTCATCCGTTAAAAGTTTGGCTCATTTATGTCATTACCTAGGAAAAGCTCATTCATGTCATTATTTTTTAACGGTGGTTTTGCAAAACCGTTTTTTACACGTGGCCAATTATAATTCGACCACGTCATTATTTTTTTTATAATTTTGATTTTTTATTATAAAAAAAATAATGACGTGATCAATTTATAATTGGCCACGTGTAAACACGGTGGTTTTGCAAATCCATTTTTTACACGTGGCCAATTATAAATTGGTCACGTCATTATTTTTTTTATAATAAAAAATTAAAATTATTAAAAAAATAATGACGTGGTCGAATTTTAATTGGCCACGTGTAAAAAACGGTTTTGCAAAACCACCGTTAAAAAATAATGGCATGAATGAGCCTTAAGAAAGATTCAAAATTTAAAAAAGAAATAACCTTAAAAATACAGCTAAATTATTATATTTTTGTTATAAAATATTATAGTGTGGATGTCCATTACACCAAGAAGTTACTCTCACTCATATTGTCCATTACTTTCCTCCATTATGAAGATAATCATAACCTCCATAACCTCCAACTTTATAACCATTATTCTTGTAACATTTCGCTTCCATAACCTCCTCCATTATATTAATGTTAATGTCATGTTTATGACTAATATTTTGTATGTCTCTATGTTACACTATAAATAGAGGCATAACGGTTCATATTGTAAACACTTGAAGATTTGGTGAACACTTGAAAGAAATAAAGTTATCTCATATTGTTGCTCTTCGTCTTATATTCTTCTTGTCTTCATCTTTATATTGTTCTTTTGTTCTTAAATTTTACAACACGTTATCAGCACGATTGTTCTACTATTGAAGGATTGAAGCAAAATAAATATAAAAAGGGTAAAAATATTTGTGTTTATTTTTCTCTCAAAAACAAGGTAAATTACTATATAATCTATTTTATATTTTACTTTTGATTATGCATCATTAGTTTTCTTACCATCTCAAAATTATTAGTCCAACAATTTGATCACTTATATATTTAAAAAGTAAAATTAGTTTTGTAAGTTAATAATTTGTAAAGAAATTGTTCTTTATGATCTTGTTTTATTAAAAGATAAGTTGTTGAGTAATGTGGCATATACATACTAATTGGATCATCATTATTGGTTATTTTTGTACCTCTTGATTTTGTTGAGTTATTAATATATTATTTGTACTAATAAAATTTGTTTTGTGGTCATTTTAAAATGGTTAGTAAATTATGATAATCTTCATAACAATATTGAGAGGGACTATTAAATGTTTTAATTTATTTTAACTTGAAACTTTTATATGGTTTCAACGTGTTATTCTAATTAATTAGTTTTGTTCATTTTTAGTCAATTTTAAGTCAAATTCAGATTATATTTATGGTATTCAATATTTATATTTTGGTAATGCATTTGATTTATTAAGACATTGATTGAGGGTAAGACGGCGAATTCAAGTTTCACCGCACAAAGTGGGTAAGACATTGAGTAAAGTCTCGGTGCACCATGATAATAAGAAGTTGGGTTCAAGTCCCATCGATTTATGACCAAAGGCGTCTTTATATGGGTAAGACATATTGGGTTTAAGTCCTAATGCACTATAGTGATGATATGATGATGACTAACATAAAGTTGTATACTTTTGACTGAAAGTCATGAAATTTGCCCAATTAATTTGCTCCATTCTCTTATGTGAATGTGGTAGCAGTACATAATATGTCTGAAAAATGACAAGTGGTTGAATGTATGAATATGGGTGTGGTAAAAATGTTATGATTGTGGTAATTAAAAAGAAGAACTTTATGGGTTCTTAAGATGATCCTTCAAATGTGAAGGTAATTTGTCTATTAAAGTGGCATGAAAGGTTATTGGACACATTGTTTCTTAAGATGTTCCTTCAAATGTGAAGGTAATTTTTATCCACCAAAGTGGTATGAGAAGTTATTGGGCACATTGTTGTTGGTGCAACCCAAATTTGAAAAGTTTTGTAAATCCTCCATCAAAATAAAAGAATACAAAGTGATAGTACATTTGGTACATTTGACCTCTTAAAGTGATGTTGAGGTGAGTCACATAAATTTGATAATGTCAAAGCATGACAATGAGTTTCTAATAAAAATTTATGGAGCATGTACAAATGGTTATGGTCAATTTCTTAAATAAAATGTGACTTGTGTTCGTATGGATAAGAACATGTTCATGTATTGTTGGATAAATGTCACATCTTGCCTCTACGGAGGTTTGAGAGATTGAAAAGAAATATTTTGACATAAATGATTATTTGGTCATATACTTTGAGTACATCACAAATATTTTGTTATATTCTATCATGAACTATTGTTAACAAAAGAAAGAAATAATTCTTTCCTATAAAGGTTGTGGTCATGACCAAAGTAAATATTATTGTGTGGCAACACAAATTTGTCATTGGTTGTCAAGAAATAACTCTTGCATGTATTCTCCTTGAAGGATATGGTCACCATAAGAATGGTGTTGTGAATTTGTGGCAGTACAAAAAATTAATTAAAAGTTTCAGAAGGACTAAATTGTTACTATCCAGAAAATGAAATAGTTCATAATATTGAGGTTGTAGTAAGTCTAAAAGAAACTTTTTAAGTTTCGGAGGAATTGAAAAGAAAAATTATTATATTGAGACTGTAAATTATTGAAAGATTAAATATCTTCTGATTACTACAATCAAAGCGGGTTATGAATATTTACATAAAAGGTTACCCGTTGTTCTCTTGTTTGTTGTATACAAATATAGACATGATGATGGAATCACATGCAAAAGTAAACTAGAAGTTTACTAGAATAAATATTAGTTGGCATAATCGGTTGACCATTTTGGTTGAAATGTGATGCAAAGAATTGAGAATTCATGTGGTTATATGATGAAGAAATAAAAGATTCTTCAAGAATTCTCATGTGTTGCTTGTTCTCATGATAAAATGATTATTGTACCAGCTAAAGTTGGGATTGTATCTCCTAAAATTATTTGGAACATATAAAAAGGTGAATATGGGCATGTTCACCTGTCATGTGGATCACTTACTATTATGATTTAATAGATGCATCTATGGTATGGTCACATGTGCATTTGTATCAACTTACAAATTGGTTTTTGTAAGGTTGTTTGCTCGAATTATTAAATTAAGAGCACAATTCCAAACTATAAAATTATGTTGATAATGTTGGTTGATTTAACAGAAATTGTATGCCTCCAATTATAGCTAGACCAATGATTATGAGAACAAATCTCTCAAATAAAATTTGATATGAGATGAGTTTATTTAACGTGTATGCATCAAGCCAACAAGGCTCTTCCATCACAATTGATTCAGGGTCAGGAACTAAATACTTTTTTCATCTAAAAATTTGATGTGTGCACATATGATTTTATTGCTCCATCACGCACAAAGATGGATCACTAAATGAGGTTGGGGTGAATGTTATATTTTCTAACATTAGGGGGAGATATGTTTAGCAGCTGAAATTATGTGTGGGGTGAATTATCTAGATCCTCGTTAAAAAAAATGTGAACTTGAAGTTCAAGAGATAATTCATTTGCAATATTTTACAAATAATATGCCAGGTGTATTTGTTGACCCAATATTTTAATTAAGCTGCAAATGCTTCAATAAATAGTCCTTGAAGGACAGAGTCTATGGTACGCCAGAAGCGTGATAGACCAATCGATTCCAAATGTAAAACTCATTGAGGAAGGAGAGGAGCAAATTATCAAAATGGTCATGATAATGAGGTAAGTGCTTTGAAAGAGCACTATGACATAACACTTCATTAAACCTTGACAAAGGTTCAGGTACCTGAAAATGATGAAAAATGAAGAGATCTCGATAAGTTATGCCGTATTGGAATCGAGTCAAAATGACCGTCGACTGTATCTTTGATGTGAAGTATAACTCAATGATATAAGTGGTTACGAGGATCTTAAATTCAAATATGTCATATAATGTGGACATATAAATGATTGGCCAAATAAAATGCACTATTCAAGTATATTTTGTTTCACTTAGAAAAGTGATGTTTTTGAACTTATAGTTCATAGATCAAAATATATGTCAGTGGGTACAAATGAATCATTGTACGAAAGTATAATCGTAAGATATAAAATACAGTTTGTGCCTCGGGGCATAAAGGGTTTTCGCAGAAGTCCTGACATTATTAAATGGAGATATGTTCTCCAGTGGTGGATGCAATGAATTTTATTTCAGTCTTGCAATAGATGAAATACTTGAATATGTATAATGACTGATTATCATGTCTAACTAGACGATGAAGGTTATATGAAAATTCTTGAAGGATTTAAAAGGTCTTAAAGCAATTCCATTGAGTACCCAATGATTTTGAGACTGAGACACAGAGAAAGAATCTTTTTTATCTCATGAAAATGATTTAAAATGTCGTGTATTAGTGCAATTGGTGCACTTACAAATTGATGGTTATGCAAATGCTAGAAGATTATTTGATATACATAACGAAAGTTATGTGAAAGGATTGTTATATTAACTTTCAAGTTATGACAAGAAACTAACAAAGCAAGTGACTTAACACATAGAAGATGTGTGATTTTCTTTCAGAAGAAAAGTCGAGCTTCAATAAAATTGAATTGATCAATCCCCGAGTTAGAAATGATTTGATTATGTAGATGCAAGATATTTATTTGATCTGCATAAAGCTCAATCGCAAATGGACTATTATTTACATATGGAGACACAACAATATCTTGGAAATTCAAAGAATCACATTAGTAACCACTTCTTCAAATCATGCAGAAATAATATTGATCTATGAATTAAGTCGGGAGTGAGTTTGGTTGGAATCATGATCTATCATATTCAGAAAATATGTGATTTTCTTTTGGAAAGGATATTCCAGCCACCATATACGAAAATAATATATAACTCAATTGAAGTAAGGATACAATCAAGGAGATCGGAAAAAACATATTTCACTAAAAGTCTTTTTCACACATGATCTTCAATAAAATGGTGAGATTGACGTTCAAAGACCCATTCAAGTGATAATCTTGTAAACTTATTCACTTAAGATTGCCAACATCAATATTTGAGAAGTTGTGATATAAGATTGGAATGCATCGTCTCCAAGATATCAAATAAAGTTTTTATCGGGGGAGAAAAATACGCATTGTACTCTTTTTCTTAATCATGGTTTTATCTCAATTAGGTTTTCCTGGTAAGATTTTTAACGAGGCAACATTCAAAGCCTATTAAAAGATATGTATACTCTTTTTTCTTCACTAGGATTTTTTTCCACAGGGTTTTTCCTAGTAAGGTTTTAACGAGACATATTATCTATGGACATCCAAGGGGGAGTGTTATAAAATATTATAGTGTGGATGTCCATTACACCAAGAAGTTACTCTCACCCATATTGTCCATTACTTTCCTCCATTATGAGGATAATCATAACCTCCATAACCTCCAACTTTATAACCATTATTCTTGTAACCTTTCACTTCCATAACCTCCTTCATTATATTCATGTTAATGTCATGTTTATGACTAACCTTGTGTATGCCTCTATGTTACACTATAAATAGAGGCATAAGGGTTCATATTGTAAACAGTTGAAGATTTGGTGAACACTTGAAAGAAATAAAGTTATTTCATATTGTTCCTCTTGTCTTATATTCTTCTTGTCTTCATCTTTATATTGTTCTTTTGTTCTTAAGTTTTACAACAATTTTTGCGATTTTACTATTTGAACTACTAGTATTTTTGTTTCTCTCTTAATTATCATTAAGACATTAACTGTGTACCAAAATATATTTACCTTATTAATTTGATAATGCATGATGTATACTCTCTTTTTTAATTTAAAAATGGCACTCCATGTCATTTTTTGTGAATTTTCTATTTAAACTATATGATATTTTCTATTTTTTGTTCAGAATTATCACTAATAATTACTCATAACACACCTTGAAATTAATGAGTCAGTTGTCACTCGCAAAATAATTCATTCAAAAATCATATCTTAAAAATATTCATGGGTTAACACACATGAAAAACTAAGTAAAATGGTCTAATTCCTGTAGCTCCTTAGATGTCTAAAATGAACTCTAAAAATGGTGGACTTTAGATACCAATCCCCCAACAACCTGCGAAGGGTTTTTTTTTTAATCAAAAAGTGGATTTTATTAATAAAAATAGAATGTATATGGTAAAGATCTAAAAGAGGCACAAATTTGAGAAGAAAAAAACAAAATTAAAAATCAAAGCAGTGAAACCCTTTTGGAGGGTTCCATAAAGGTTACGCAAAAAATTCTCCGAAAGTCATATTACCAAAATATTTATTGGGAATAAAGACACAAATACTATGCACAGTGTGAACAATGATAGACGTAGAATTATTAGAGACTTTTAGCTTTTACAATCCAAATTCTGAGATATCTACATTCATTTCTCTATTTTCTTTTCTTAAAACATCTCATTTATTCCTAACTGCTTTGAAATGTTTTTCCTTGAACTCTGAGGGTCTATCAGAAACTACCACTCTACCTCTCAAGATAGGGGTAGGGTGTGCGTACACTTCATCATCCTCAGACTCTACTTGTGGAATTACACTAGTTATGTTGTTGTAAAGCATTTCCTTTATGTCGAATTGCCTTAAAACCGCTAAAGTACTGTACATTCAATTAGATAGTTCCTATGATATTATTTCTTACTAGTATTGACAAATGAAATATTTTACTTTGTTGTAAGTTACGAAAATATTGTCTGAAAGGTGAGAAAGTCGGTATATCAGAGGTAATAGCAATCCTCCCAGGATATCCAGACAATGTAAGAGCAAAAACAGAAATGAGTATTGTATCTCTTAACGAGTTTAAAGAAGTGTGGACAAATCAGAGATGAAAAATGAAACACGATTTATGTATTTGAATTAATCGAGTTTAAATAGGTATGAAAAAAAAACCTCTAAAATAGTTGACCGACAAATATTTGAATTAATCGAGTTTAAATAGGTTTGAAAAAAAAAAACCTCTAAAAGAGTTGATCAATAAATATTTTGAGTTAATCGAGTTTAAATAGTTATGAAAAAGAAACCCTCACCACTAAATTCATTACCAGTTGAGAAAAATAATACTTTTTTCCCAATATATAATATAATTTTTTCCAGCAATTTAAAAAAGAATGACATGTTTTTTTATTTGGTATCAATTTAACTTTAAAATGTCTATTTTATCCTTTATGACACGATGATTTATAGTCACACAAATATTTGTGACTTGTTTTAGTCTTTTTAGACTAGAAGCTTTAAAAACCTTTTTTTCCCCATAAACTTAGTACATATCAAGTCAAACAACATCAGATAAATAATGATTTGTGGTCATACAATCTAACTATAAAATTAATCTTCTTATACACTTCTATTTAGTCACGATACTAGAAAAAATGTGTAAAGAAAACCAATGGCTGATTATATTTATGCATGCATGTCAGTTAATTATTGTTCTTTGAAAAAAACTCTTGTACCCAAATTTAAAGATTTGAGAGCTTCTGTTTCATCTACTTTCATGGTAATTAGAATAGTTTTTTCCTCAAGAATTATTATGTATATATTTACTTATATATGTTTAATTTCGATAGACTGAGTGTTAACGTAAGACAATGGTACGTCAGAATATATATGTATGTTGTTTTCATATGTTATGGAAGAATGAACTTATTATTGGGTTGGTTATTCGGAGCCAACAATTTTAGCTAATGGATTACATTCCAAGAGACTAGTTAATGGAAAATGTTTTAGTGTAGCTGAATGTAAAATAGTTCACATTTATTTATAAATTAAAATAAATTAAAAACGACGGATGGAGTGGTTATTTATTAATTTAAAAATAATTATTTTTAATAAAAAGCGACGGACATTGTCTTTACATATATTAAATAAATAATAATCCTTATTTATAAATATATTTGGCGCAAAAATACAGGTTACCGAACGGGTATTTCTCAAATTACTTTGGGTTTGGATATGAACATGTAATTATTTTGGACTTGTCCTTCTCTACGTTTCTGAGCCTTTTCATGTTTCCCTTGAGAGAGAGTAGACACACAGTTTGTCAACCCTATAACGGAAAAGAGCCATCCACAGAGACATAAGTTAAAAAGACTGTCAAATTCTACAAGTTCAGTTGCATACACTCAAATAAAAGACATTTATTTACAAGAAAATCAACAAAATGAAGACAGAATTAAACTTCGTTATCCACACCTTGGGTCTTGCTACTTGAGGAGTTAGAAGCCTAGACAACTTGTTTAAACTTCGTGTCTCACGATCATCTTCAGCTCCCATGGCATTATCATCAAAATCATCAGGAGTTGCCAACATCCTGCATATAATGAATTGCACTTCCCATCAGTGATTTCATGTTTGCATTAAGCTACGTAGACTACTACCCATAGGCTTGCCCGTATTTTTCAACCAACATGACTTTCAGCTCACTCAACATCACAAAGGTCTTTCAAGGCTTGTAACGGGGTTGAAAGGTATGATCATCTCCTTTTCATTATTGCCTTCTTAAAATGGTAACTTTAATTTTCACTTGTGTTGTCTAATAGGGAAAGGGAAATATCACTTTCATTACTTCTTAAAATTTATTGGTGGTCTGTAAACATTCTGGTACAAATCCAGAAAGAAAAAGATGACGTATTATTAAAGGTTGTGGTGGAATAAATAAGATCTTTTTATTTTTAATCATTATCTCGGATATGAGTAGGGGTGTACAAAATCGAACCGAAAACCGAACCAAATCGTAAACCGAGTCAAACCAAAAAAAGACCCGACTAGTGGTTTGGTTTGACTTGGTTTGATATTGGAAAAAAAAATCCGACTATATTTGGGTTGATTTCATAGTTTTTATCTTTTAATATATTACTTCAAGTTTAAAACTTAGAATTTGGAATGATCCAATAAAGATTATAGTTCATAGATGTTGATAATTATAATAAAACTTAAATCAAAATCAAATTAATACTAATGCAAAAAGAAAATCAATTCAACACTAAGAATGACAATAA
>JAJOOS010019577.1:0-20131 GCA_029582725.1 Solanum chiquidenum
AACTTCATAAACATATGCATCATAATCATCAATTCACTTCACATATGTTGCCTTCAAGGCCATGATCTCAACATGCATAGATAGACAAGAAGTAAACACCACCACCATAAGTGGACCAAACCACACAACATCAATTCTCATACTATAGACTAGAAGTTAGGTCAACTTACCAATTCTCCAAGCCATGATAACCATGAATCAATCCTCAACAATTCATAATCAATTGACATAGATAGAAATAGGAATCAACAATGTAATTCAATAAAATAAACATAATCTAAGTACAATTCTATAAACAAAGGGATCAACCCATAACTTTGCCCATGAGGCAATAATTCTCAACTCATCAATGTACCAACAATTCAACATGAATAAGTATAGATAATCATAGGAAACATCAATACAATCTAATCTAAACATAATTTCACCAATAGAAATCATATTCACAAAGACCCACATCATAGGCCAATTTTTGAGAATTTGGGGATCATGGGTTCTTCAATAATTCCTTTGAAAATTACCTTAAAAACCTTAATTCCACATTAATTCATCAATAGAATGATTTAGAAAATCATTTGACAAGAGCCCCATGTTTAGATTGAAAATTGGGAAATTTGGTCTTTGAATCACTTTTGAAAATCTTTGATAGAACTCATTGAATGATAGGTTATTCAAGAATTATGAGTTACCATACCTTAATTTTTGAAGACCCATGAAATTGAAGAAGAAATCAGTTGAAAACCCATCTTCTAGCTTGAGCTTCATCAAGGTCTTCAATGGAGTTTTTGAGAGAATCTATTTTTGAGAGGGAATGGTCAAATTGAAGAATGGGGTCTAATTCTAGGTTTTGGGGTTTTAACCAACTTATTATACCCTAAAATAGGTAGAATAACTATTTATAATAATTCCCCAAAGTACCCAAATTACCCCTCACTTAGTTGGACCTTTTAAACAAGTCAAACTTGAGTTTTATTTTCGCAGATTTCATCGGGGATCAAGTTCGCGACACGGAGGTGTTCCCACAAGTTTCATAAATTAAATTTCGAGACAGTAGAGTCCGCGACATGTCCGCGATGCGGACAAAACATTTGGCCTTTGGTGGAGCTAGTTCGCGACGCAGACATGCTCCTTCCAAGAGTAACTTCAAGCTGCCTTGGCAGCTTGTTTGGCCAAGGGTTGGGGTCCTCCTCGGGGACCCTTATAGTGGTCCCGGGGAGTCGTGCCCAAACGTTTTGACCCTAAAAACATTTATTAATACACTAGGGTCACCTCCATTGATTTTAGACTCCAAACAACACATAAAAACATGAACAACATACTAGAACACACCAACACGTAAAAGACTAGTTTCCGAACGTTTTGGTCGTCCCTTGACGTTTGACTTCCAAACTCTTTAAAACTGACTAAAAATGTTATTCTTCATTATTTTAACAAGTTATTAATTCATAAAATCCATGTGAGGCTCTACTTTATCCTACTTTATTTTGAGGGTCATTACAACCCACTTCCAATTTCTTCAAAATGGGAATCTTCAAAATTTCCAATGCTAAGGAAAATTGTCTCCAAAAACCAAGTTCTAAAACTAAATAACTCTAAAAAAAATGGATTTTGAATGCGTAAAGTGATACTAGACTAAAAATTCAAACAAGTATTTATAGTTGTCAAAAAGTGTGCTGCGAAGGATCACTCGGCACAATTAGTCGGGATGCCCATCCACTCGGTGATCCGCCCTTTGGTTATTTGTATCACTATTTTGCTTTATCCTTCAGCATCCTTGAAGTCCTGCACCTTTGGGCGATAAAGCACTGCATCGCGGAACTGTTCGGCGACACGCCGACTTCTCTTTTATCTCATCGACTAGATCTTCTCCTTCAGGGCTTGTCAAACTGGAACATTAGGCGAGACCAAGGCAATTCGGCGACTCGCCTAATGGGTTAGGCAATCCTCAGGACTTCATTTCTTCGTTCTTTTAGCCGCCATGCTCTTTCTTGCTTAATAGTGTCCATGCTTTGTCCCGAAGTTCAAATACCTTCAATTCAAGGATTAAAATCAGTTATTCAGACAAAATATGCATTTGAGGACACTAAATCTTTTAAAATAGAGCCCTAAATGAGTTCAAATTGTGGACTCATCAAGTGACAATTAGGAAACTTGGTCACCAATATATTTCTTCATCCCATTGTACCAATAGACATCTCGTAAATCACGGTATATCTTAGTGGCTCCTGGGTGAATGGAATACCCCAAACTATGGGCTTCTGACAAGATATGTTCCCTCAAGTCATTAACCTTTGGAACACACAAACGACCTTGTAATCTAAGTACACCATCCCCCTCTTGGGAGAAATCCTCAACAGATTTCTTAAGCACCGCTGCTTTTAAGTCGACCAAAATTAGATCATGACTTTGCTTTGCTTTCATATCCGCCACTAAACACAATTATGAACCATTGTGGACCATAACACCACCCTTAGTAGAGTCCACTAACCGAATTCCAAATCTAGCCAATCTATGAACATCTTGAACCAACTCCTTCTTTTCTTCTTCAATGTGAGCAACACTTCCCATGGATAACCGAATAAGAAAATCCGCCACCACATTTACTTTTCTGGGGTGATAGAGAACACTCATGTCATAATCTTTCAATAGCTCAAGCCACCTTCTTTGGCGAAGATTTAGATCCTTCTGATTAAATACATATTTCAAATTCTTGTAGTCGGTACACACATCTACATGCACGCCATACAAATAATGCCTCCAAATCTTTAAAGCTAAAACAATCGCCTCTAGTTAAAGGTCATGGGTAGGATAATTATTCTTATGAATCTTAAGTTGCCTTGAAGGATAGGCAATAACTTTTCCATTTTTCCTAAGCACACACCCTAACCCAATTCTAGAGGCATCACAATAAACCACAAAACCATCTCTCCCCTTCGGTAAAGTCAACACCAAAGCGGAAGTAAGTCTATCCTTCAACTCTTGGAAACTCTTCGCACATGCTTCAGACCATATAAACTTATCCTTCTTTTGAGTCAAAGCCATCAAAGGAGAGGCGATCGAAGAGAACCCCTCAACAAACCTTTTGTAGTAACCGGATAAGCCCAAGAAACTTCTATATTCCATGGGGATAGATGTCTAGGCCAACTCTTGACTGCATCCATCTTCTTAGGATCTACTTCAAACAATATGGCCAAGGAAAGATCTCGACCTTAGCCAAAACTCGCATTTGCTAAATTTGGCAAAGAGTTGTTGCTCCTTAAGAATTTGCAGCATGATCCTCAAATGATCAATATGCTCATTCTCACTTCTTGAATAGATCAATATATCATCAATGAATACAATCACAAACATGTCAAGGTATTGTCTAAACACCTTATTCATCAAATCCATAAACGCCGCCGGAGCATTAGTCAACCCAAACGACATAACCTAAAACTCTTAATGACCATACTGAGTTCGAAAAGCCACCTTAGGAATATCATCTTCTTTCACCCTCAATTGGTGATAACCTGACCTAAGGTCAATCTTGGAAAAGAAACTTTCTCCTTGAAGTTAGTCAAATAAATCATATATCCTTGGAAGAGGATACTTATTCTTAATAGTCACCTTGTTCAAATGACGATAGTCAATACACATACGAAGAGAACCATCTTTCTTCCTAACAAACAAAACTGGAGCACCCTATGGAGATATACTCGATCGGATGAAACTCTTATCCGGCAAATCATTCAATCGTTCTTTCAAATCCTAGAATTTTATCAGATCCATATGGTAAAGAGCAATAGAAATAGGTTGTGTATCTGGGAGAAGGTAAATACCGAAGTCTATTTCCCTCTCGGGAGGAATATTGGTAAATCATCTGGAAAGAAACTCATCAACAACGGGGACCAACTCAAGAGTAGGGGGTTTCGGAATCTACATCTCTCACCCTAATTAGATGGTAAATGCAACCCTTAGAAATCATCTTTTTAGCTTTAAGACAAGAGACAAACTGACACTTAGGAATATAATTTTCCCCCTTCAACTTTAGGACAAGCTCATTCAGAAACTAAAACTTGACTATACAAGTTCCACAATCAATAGAAGCATAACATGAGTGTAGCCAATCCATCCCAAGTATAACATCAAAATCTAGCATGTCAATATCTACCAAGTCAAAAAGAGTAACTCTATGGGACAAGGAAACGTA
Source organism: Solanum chiquidenum (assembly GCA_029582725.1). NCBI lineage: Eukaryota > Viridiplantae > Streptophyta > Magnoliopsida > Solanales > Solanaceae > Solanum > Solanum chiquidenum. The sequence continues at coordinate 4,190 of JAJOOS010019577.1, forward strand.
CCACTTTCTATAGACCCTCTTAGCCACAATACAATCACCTACATGAGTAGAGATAGAAAAAGGATCTAACAACACATCCAGAAGAACATCAAACCTCATAACCACATATGACATCACAAAAGACAAGGTAGCACTGGGATCAAGCAAAGCATAAACATCAAGTTGGAAAACTTTCAACATACCGGTAACCACATCAGGAGAATCTTCTTGTTCACCACGAGTTTGAAGTGCATAGAATTGGTTTTGCTTCGAAGCATTGGAACCCGAACCACTAGGAGGAGCTTGTTTTCCCTCTATTCTTCTAGTCGTGAGCATTGGGCAATCCCTCATCTTATGATCACTTTTACCACAACAGAAGCAATAATTTATGCCAGCTAGGCACTTACCCTCATGTTTCTTTCCACACCTAGCGCACGTAGACATATGCAATGAAGATCCACTACCATTTTCTCTTTGAGTATTAGGGTTAAACACCGCATAGTTGTTAACTTAGGAGGAGCATTGGATGAACCTTGACCGGAAAACCTTTGTCGAAATCTAGAACGACCATGTCCATTGGACCTTACATGAGAGAAAATAGTATCACTGATCTTAGCCCTTTTTTCTCCCTAGACTATCCCTTAAGTTTATCCTCTTCGATATATTGAGCATGAACCATGAGATGAGACATGTCTATATCATTAATGAGTATGACAGTATGACACTCTTTAACCACCATTTCAGACACAGCCGAAACAAACTTACTCATCCTTTCCCTAGGATCAAAAACCATTATTGGAGCATATTTAGGCAGTTGCGTTACCTTCAAAGCATATTCCTTCACACTCATACTTCCTTGATGAAGGTTGATGAATTCAAGAATCTTTTCTTCCCTCATCTCAAGGGGAAAGAACCTATCAAGAAAAGCAGCCTTAAACTTCTCCCAATCAAGAGGACCCGAATCTTCTGGTCTCCTTTTTTTCCATTGGTTGAACCAAGTTTGAGAAGCACCTTTAGTTGATAAGCGACCAACTCTGCCATTTCCACTGGCGTCACTCCCATGATCATCAAGATATTATAAACCACATCAATGAACTCTTGAAGACCTTCCTCAACCTTAGAACCATTAAACTCCAGAGGATTTATCATAGTGAAGTCCCTCACTCTAGAAACCGTCGTGCCCAAATTTGGGTTCACAGGAACCACAACCTACGTATTGTCTTGGGCCATCATGGCTTGAGCCAACATTTGAAAAAAGCCCTAAACTCTGGATAAGTCACTTTCTCAACCAAAGGATCGACCGGAACTTAAGGAGCTTGGGGAGGAGCTTCTTGTTCCGCATTCTCCCTCACATTCCTTCTAACATAACTCTTCGAGTAGACATGTCCTGTAGAGCATCGGATAAGGATTAGGAGAGACACCTTATAGAGTTAAACTTTATCGCACAATTTTAGAGTATTGAAAGAAGTGGAGTTCCTAATCATCTTGTAGCCTCTCATTCATAAATGTGGCGTGCTTCACTCTACTGAACAAGACTCTACTCGACGTGGCTTATGAGACATCCTAGGACCATTCTAAACATTGTGCTCTGATTACCAAGTTTATCACGACCCAGGGGTACACCCTAGATGTAACATGGCGTATACCATCCCGAGAGACCCTATACAATCTACTTATCATTCATAACATAATAAATAGAATAAAAGAAGTAAAGACAACATTTTAAGTCCAAAGTTTTATCAAGTAATGAGTAAGGATAAAATACTTGTCTCATTAGCCATCTAGTACAATATAATGAAATTGGGTCTAGCCTATTTTCACGACCCAAGGGTACCCCCTAAATGTAACAAGGTGTACTCAACCCCTAAGGGGTCTCATAGAAGCCCCTTAACATATCATAACATAAGATAGTAGAAATGAGCAAAAATTTAAAACATTTCTCATAACATCAAAATTTCATAAACGAAGCAGAAGTCTTTTACACTTTGCCTCAAACCATCTAAAACATGAATAGTTTTTGGGACGCATATCATACGATAGTTCTAAACATAAAATGAAATATAAAGGATATGGTGGTCAAGCCCTCAAATGCTATGAGGACTCACCAAAACTTCTCTTCTTGCTCTACTATGAACCTACCCATGAGGAAGGAAGTCAACATTGCCGGACCCTACATTTGATAAGAATATAGGCAAAAGTATGTGTTAGTATAAACATGTACTAAATATGATGGCTAGCATAAATAATCAACAAGAGCATAACATAAGTGTTAGTCAACATAAGACATATACATAATCATAAGAGATAAATTATAAGACATAAACTATAAGCATAGGAGATAACAACATAGTCATAGGCATAATCAATGCATCTAGATCAACATAAGTCATAAGCATGGTTAATACCCTTAAATCATCATGACATAAAAGAATACTTCATAAGTAACCTTAAGGCATACTTTTGCAATGCATGAATAAGACCCCATAAATCTTACCCATGCTAAGTACCCCGTTTAGGTCATCATAGATACTGATCATCTCTTTGATCTCATATTTATCTCATCTTTCATAAGCAAGGGGAATCACCTCAAGTCATACATGTCATGGAAGGCCTTTCAAGCTACAATCCACACTAGACATTGGCATATTTCATAGTTCACATTACTCTTACTTACTCTTAAGACATGGAAACTCACCTCTCTATGTCTATTATAAAGGCTAATGGGTATTCACTTCTTGCCTTACTTGTATAATCATAGGTATTCGCCTCCATAACTATTTTAGGGAATCATAGGTATTCGCCTCCATTCCCCTTCATGATATGATATAGGTATTCACCTCCACATTATTTAATAAGGATAATAGGTATTCACCTCCATGTTCAACATACTTTGATATATGTATTTGCCTCTACATCATTTAATAAATATCATAGTTATTTGCCTCCATGTCCAACATAAAGGATAATGGGTAATCAACTCTTGCCTTGCCTTAGGAGTCATATACATAAAGGGTAATTTCCTCACACTCCTCATAATATGTCATGGTTAATCACCTCATGTTTATCTATTTAGGAATAAGGGAAATCACCTCACATTCCTCTCATCTAAAGTTCTTTGGGGGAATAACCACAGGCCTCATCACATTTTATAGTCCTTGGACTTAGATTCATTTTAGGTGAACAAGCCTTTCAACCTAGAATCATTCTATGTCAGAGAACCTTCCATATCATTTCATACTCATGCATAAGTGTGTGTGAGAGAATATCCTGTCAACAACACAACAACTATATCATAATCATAGATACTTCACTATCAAAGTGTTCTTAAAGCATATACATAGATTTCATAAAACATGCATAAATTTCATACTTTACCTCCTTGAGGTTTACAACTTACTTTCAATCTATACATCTAGAACCTAAGCATTAGACATGGATATCATCATAACTTAAGTGATTCTATCACTTCATACATTCAAACATTCATAAGGCATACTAGATGGGTAAAGTTCTTCCACAACAACTCTACCTATAGTCTTCAATTCTCATTCAAACTTCACTCTCAAAGCCTTAACATTCATAATTCAACACCTTAGACTTACTCTCAAAGCCCTAGGAATCAACATTCATGACTACAAGCTTTACTGTCAAGCAATACTTCTCATAAGCATCTCATAGACCTAAGTCTCAACTTATTCTACCTACATGATTCATTCTTAACCAATTTCAATCATATATCTTCATATAGGCTTAAAGCCAACAATTACTCATCATGATTCAACTTGTATACTTTAACCTCATTCAATTCATATCTATGTGCCCTAATCTCAAGCAATCTACTATACATATCATCAATCTTAGAAGATTATCTCTAATTTCTCAATTTCCCCTTTTAGGACATAAGACCCACTTACTTTAATTTCATCTTTCTAGACATGGGTTAGGCATGTAAACATGTATTTTCATCTTAAAAACATGATATACAACTAATTCAATCATAATTGACCATTATTCACTCAATTGTATCAACATACAACAATACCCACAATATAGAAAGAAACCCTAACTAGAATTGGGGATTCATCTTCACAATTGGGGGGAAATATGGGAGCTTCATGGATGAAAGGAATCCATGAATAAATAAACCATCATACCTTGATTACAAATCCTACCAAGCTTGGAAAAATGGAGTCTTGACTTGACCTAGCTTGACCTTTTTCTTGCTCTTCTTCTTCCTCTTCCTCTTCCTCTTCCTCTTCTTCTTCTTCCTCTTCTTCTTCTTCTTCTTCTTCTTCTTCTTCACTTTTAGACAGAGAATATTTGAGAGGATGAAAACTTGGGATTCTTTTGGGGTTTTGGAAATAATGACTTAATTGGTGAGTTTAAAAGGTTAAAATAGCTTATATAGGTGTATAAAGTCTAGGCAAAATGACCTTACTTAAAACGAACTTGATTTGGAATTTACCAAAACGACCCTCATTAGGCAGCGTAGTGCCATGCACCATGGCAGGATCCACGAGCCGTGGTCCCTACCACGAGCCGTAGTCCTACCCGTGGTCCTTGGGCAGTGGCTATGCCATGGTTTCTTGGCCTCCAAAACTCTAATGCATCTTCATGAGCCTTCTCGTGAGTCGTGGTCTTCACCACTGGCCGTGAAGTAGCTTGTTAAGGTAGGCCATTCTTGGGCAACTCAAGGTAGCTACATAAACTCAATGAATCACAAGGAAGGTGGGAACTACATCCAACAACCCATTATGCATGAAAGCTCATAACTAATCATGTCCAAGGAGGAACTACTATCTCCGAGCTAAAATAAGCTCAACACACTTTCATGGAGCTTATATGCAATCTATACTCAAAGCATATTCCAAGGAGGAATTCTCTCAACTCCAAGTTACAACATGTTCATTAATACATATCATGAAGTCTATAAGCACTCTTGCTCAATGCACTAAAACATGAGGAAAACAATCATATAAACTCATCTTCTTTCAAAACACAAATTTTCACGAATATGCACTACATAAGGAAATCATGGCAACATCTAAAACACACATGACTCCAAAACATAATAACTCTAAGAGGAACTTATCATCTCAATCTGAAGGAGGAATAGAAGGAAAAGATAAGGATATCAGGACATCATATTGGCCTCAGCCTCCCAAGTAGCACCTTAAACTATCATCCTCAAAATCTCATATGAGCCTACAAGACGGGGACTAAACTTCCTAAATTCATTACACCCTTCTAAGGTGAGGAATTCAAATAAACTCAAATCATAAACATCAAGAGCATTCCACGGCCTTGCTATCTAAGCACATCATCTTCCCCTTGGGAGTAAGCTTGTACAGACTTTCTAAGCACCATTCCTTTCAATTCTAAGGTCGGATCAAGTCATCACTAAGCTTTCACATCCATCACACAAGATTATTCTAAGCCATGGTGAATTACTCTACTACCCTTTGGAGGAGTCTACTCATTCTACACACCAGGGCATTACTTAGACACCTTATTCATCAAATCTTTCAACATATCCCAAACTCATAATGACCATATCGGGTTCTACCATTAATACACATAGCAATAATGCAGCCCAATCATACTAAGGACAACAACAAAGTCTCGCATACCAAGTCTATCAAGTTACAAAAGACAAGCAACACCGGAATCTTAATAAAGTATAAAACACATAATGGGAGCAACATTCGGAGGACACACTTGTTTACCTCTATCTTGGAGAGCATAAGACCTATTCTTCTTTGGAGCACTCCCACCCAAACCAATTGGACCGGATAAAGGGTAGGGTTGAGATCTACGACGACTATCCCCTTCATTTCTAGCAACTTTAGGGCAATGCCTTATCTTGTGGCTTAACTCACCACACCCAAAACAAACATTAGAACCCGCTAGGAATTCACTCGCATGTCTTCTATAGCCCGGCAAAAGAACCCTACTACTATCTTCTTGCGTCTTAGGGTTAGATATCCTTTCTTGGTTGAAGTTAGGAGTGTTTGAGGAACCTTGCCCGGGGAACCTTTTTCTATTTCTAAGGAAACCATGTCCATCGTACCTTGCATGAGAGGGATCATCATCCTCTATTCTAGACCTCTTTTTCTCCCTAGACTCTTCCCTAAGTTTCCCCTCCTTCATTTTTTTAGCGAACACCATGAGACGTGAGATATCCATATCATGGAGGAGCATTGCCGTACGACATTCTTTTCTACCATGTCAGACATGACCGAAAAAATCCTATTCATTTTAGTCCTTGAGTCCACCACCATAGATGGAGCATACTTGGATAGTTGGGTAAACTTTAGAGAATACTCCTTAACACTCATACTTCCTACACAAAAGTTAATGAACTGTTGCATCTTAGCTTCCATCATTTTTAGGGGAAAGAACCTATCAAGAAATGTTGATTTGAACAATTCCCACTCTACAGGACCCGTTCCTACTGGTCTACTCTCTTTACATTGATTGTACCATACTTGAGCAATATCATTTAATTAGTAAGAGGCCAATTCCGCTTTCTCTACCGTAGTCACCCCCATAATAGCAAGTACCTTATAGACCTCATCTATAAACCCTTGATGATCTTCCTCCACTTTGGATCCATAAAATTCCAAAGGGTTCATTCTCATAAAATCCCTCACATTTAAATCGGTCATACCCACAATTGGGTTCATGAAGGCTACCACCTCTCTATTGGCTTGTGTTGTCATGGTTTGAGACAACAATTGAAAAGCCGACCTAATATCCACATTTGTTATATTCTAAAGATAAATCAGAGCTTGAGGAGAAGCTTGGGAAGGAACTTCTTGCTCCACATTGTCTTCCTCATTCCTTCTAGCATTAGCCCTTGTAGTAGTCATATCCTAAAAGCAACATGTACGGATTAGGATAAAGACCTAATAGGGTCAAACTCTATGGCACGTCTTAGAGAATGAAGAAGTGAAGTTTCCTAAGAATGTAATAGCCTCTCATTCATAAATGTGGCGCGCTTAACACTTATGAACAAGACTCTACTAGACGTGGTTTTGATACATCCTAGAACCATTCTAAACTTGGTGCTCTGATTGCCAAGTTTGTCACGACCTCGGGGTACTCCATAGATGTAACAAGGCGTACTCAACCACGAAGGGGTGTCATACAATCCCCTTAGCATGTCATAACATAAGATAGTAGAAATGAGCGAAAATTTAAAACATTTTTCATAACATTAAAATTTCATAAAATGAAGTGGAAGTCTTTACACTTTGTTTCAAACAATCTAAAATATGAATAGTCTTTGGGACACAGCCCATACGATAGTTCTAAACATAAAATGAAATATAAAAGACATGGTGGTCAAGCCCTCAAATGCTATGAGGACTCACCAAAACTTCTCTTCTTCCTCTACTATGAACCTAGCCACGACAATAGAAGTCAATATCGTTGGACCTTAAATTTGATAAGAATGTAGGAAAAAGTATGTGTTAGTACAAACATGTACTAAATATGATGGCTAGCGTAAATCATCAACAAGAGCATAACATAAGTGTTAGTCAACATAAGATATATACATAATCTTAAGAGATACATTATAAGACAAAAACTATAAGCATAGGAGATAACAACATAGTAATAGGAATAATCAATGCATCTAGATCAACATAAGTGATAAGCATGGTTAATACCCTTAAATAATCATGACATAAAAGAATACTTCATAAGTAACAATAAGGCATACTTGTGCAATGGATAAATAAGATCCCATAAATCTCAACCATGCTAAGTACCCCTTTTAGGTCATCATACATATTGATCATCTCTTTGATCACATAATTAGCTCATCTTTCATAAGCAAGGGGAATCACCTCAAGTCATTTATGTCATGAAAGGCCTTACAAGATACAATCCACACTAGACATTCTCATATTTCATAGTTCACATTACTTTTACTTACTCTTAAGACATGGGAACTCACCTATCTTTGTCTATTATAAAGGCTAATGGGCATTCACCTCTTGCCTTACTTTAATAGTCAAATGTATTCACCTCCACAACTATTTTAAGGAATCATAGGTATTCGCCTCCATGCTCCTTCATGATATGACATAGGTATTCACCTCCACATCATTTAATAAGGATCATAGGTATTCACCTCCATGGCCAACATACTCTGATATAGGTATTCGCCGCCACATCATTTAATAAACATCATAGGTATTAGCCTCCATATCAAACCTAAAGGCTAATGAGTGATAACCTCTTGCCTTGCCTTAGAAGTCATATACATAAAGGGTAATCACCTCACACTCCTCATACTATTACATGGGTAATCACCTCATGTTTATCTATTTAGGAATAAGGGAAATCACCTCATGTTCCTCTCATATGAAGGTCTTTGGAGGAATCACCACAAGCCTCATAACATTTCATAGTCCTTGGACTTAGATTCATTTTAGGTGAGCAAACCTTTCAACCCAGAATCATTCTATGTGAGAGAACTTTCCATATCATATCAGATTCATGCATACTTGTGTATGTGAGAATATCCTTTCAACAACCAACAACTATATCATAATCATAGACACTTCACCTCTCAAAGTGTTCTTAAAGCATATACATAGATTTTATAAAACATGCATAAATCTCATACTTTACCTTCTTGAGGTTTACAACTTACTTTCAAACAACACATCTAGAACCTAAGCATTAGACATGAATATCATCATAACTCAAGTGATTCTATCACTTCATACATTCAAACATTCATAAGGCATACTAGGTGGGTGAAGTTCTTCCATAACAACTCTACCTATAGTCTTGAATTCTCATGCAAGCTTCACTCTCAAAGCCTTATCATTCATAATTCAACACCTTAGACGTACTCACAAAGCCCTAAAAATCAACATTCATGATTACAAGCTTTACTCTCAAGAAATACTTCTCATAACCATCTCATAGACCTAAGTCTCAAGATTATAGGCTTAAAGCCAACATATAATCATCATGATTCAACATGTGTACTTTAACCTCATTCAATTCATATCTATGTGCCCTAATCTTAAGCAATTTACTATGCATATCATCAATCTTAGAAGATTATCTCTAAATCCTCAATTTCCCCTTTTATGACATAAGAACCACTACCTTCAATTTCATCTCTCTAGACATGGATTAGGCATGTAAACATGTAATTTAATCTTAAAAACATGATATAGAACTAATTCAATCATAATTGATCATTATCCACTCGATTGGATCAACATACAACAATACCCACTATATAGGAAGAAACCCTATGTAGAATTGGGGATTCATCTTCACAATTGGGGGAAACATGAGGGCTTCATGGATTAAAGGAATCCATGAATGAATAAACCACCATACCTTAATTACAAATCCTGCAAAGCTTGAAACAATGGATTCTTGACTTGACTTAGCTTGACCCTTTTCTTCTTCTTCTTCTTCTTCTTCACTTTCTAGAGAGAGAATATTTTAGAGGATGAAAACTTGGGATTCTTTTGGGGTTTTGGAAATAATGACTTAATTGGTGAGTTTAAAGGGTTAAAATAGCTTATATAGGTGTATAAAGTCTAGGAAAAATGACCTCACTTAAACCTAACTTGATTCAAAATTTACCAAAACGACCCTCACTAGGCAGCCTATTGCCAGGCTCCACGAACCGTGGTCCCTACCACGAGCCATTATCCCTACCATGAGCCGTGGTCCTTGGGCAGTGGCTAAGCCATGGTGTCTTGGCCTCCAAAACATTAAGGCATCTTCACGAGCCTTCCCACGAGTTGTGGTCTTCACCTTTTGCCGTGAAGTTGCTCGTGAAGGTACGCTATTCTTGGGCAGCTCAAGGTAGCTACTGCCTTATCCACCACAAGCCACACCACGAGTTTTGGTCCTCACTACTGTCCGTGGTGGTGGTCGTGAAGTGGGGCAGTGTCTTCGCAATTTGGGGCAGAGTTGGCCCTTGGCTTGGCCCTTGCCCCTTTGCCTTGGATCTTGCCCCCTTTTCCTTGGCTATTGTTGCCCTCACTCTTAGACCTTGTTGGCCTACTAAACTACGGGGTGTTACACCTATACATCATGTCCAAAATTTCAAAATAAGAAAGAAAACTGAAACAGTAAAACTCCATCCTCGAAGCATGATGACTCACCAAAGCTCGGGAAACCCATAATCAACCACTAGCCACGAAATTGAGAAACTTGACTGTTGGACCCTACATTTGGGGAAATGTAGGCAAGAGTATGCATTAGAATAAAACAATGTACCATGTATGAAAGCTATGCATAAAACATTTAAATCATGCTAAAAGAGGACATTTTTTGACATGGAATTGACCAAGATAAAACATGATATAAAAAAGGGTTAGAAAACATAAGTCATAAAACATGGTCAATGCAAGCTAACATCATTAAAACCTTTGAACACATATGAGATACTTGTTCAAGTAACCATAGTTCATTATTAGTATAGGAAGTAGCCTTAACTGATATAGAGACCATATGAGCTATAACATGATACCTCGGTGTCTCCCATACTAAAAAGGGTTGTCCTACTTTCCAAGGTAAGGACCATGAACTTCTAGTTTAAGTGGATCCACTAGATAATGTCTATCTAAACAATCATCCTATGGGGGCACATAGGTAAGGGATAATGAGACTGCTTCTAGAAACATGGCCTCTACTAATAGGAGAGCATCCATTTCATTATCCCCTCGGTGCTAAGCATAAATTTCACGGAATAGTCATTTCTTACTTGTACTCATTATCCATGGAAGGGCACGTCATCTTGTCAATCCAAGCTAAGTGATTATCCATGGAAAGGTATCATTCAATAATCAATGCAAACTAAGTTTTAATTAGGATAGCTCTTAATCTTTGATTCAATTAGGTGAGAAGACCTTTCAACCTTCGAATCCTTATTATGTGAGAAAACCTTTCACAATCATGATTTTTTGTGTATGTGAGAAATCCTTTGCACAACACAACAACAACACATGATCATTGATACTTTTTTATCAAAGCATCCTTAAAATATTTGCATAGATTTCATAAGAATATGCATAATTCCATAATTTACCTTTCAAGGTTCAAAACCCACTTTCAATCATCAACATTTAGAAAACATGGGTTACATATGGATTTCATCATAAACTAATGTAATTCCATCAATACATGCTTAATTTCATAAAACTCTACTTTCATAATCAAAATCCCACATCACATATCATCACTTTAAAACATTGGGATTTCATGGGTTCATAGGGGAATCATCATAAAATCATAGTATTTAATCAATTCATGCATAAGAGATCATAATCCATTCATTTAAATCAATAATCAAGAGAACCCATGACAATCGAAGTAAACCCTAACTCCATTAGGGATTTCTAACTTTGAAAATAGGAGGATTTAGGAACTCCGTGAATGAAAGGAATACATCGATGTAAAGTATCATACCTTAAATCCAATTGCCTATCTTCAATGGAGGAATAGAGACTTGACTTGAAACCCTAGGTTGAATCCTTCTCCTTCAAGCTTTCTAGAGAGAGAAATTTTTGGGAGTTCTTCTTTCTTGTGAATTTGAAGAGAATGAAGCGAATGAACTAATTATGGGGTTGGAATCACTTATATAGGGGTCTTAGTGAAGGGTAAAACGACATTACATAGGGATAAAATAATTAGCAAAAGACCCAACTGCCCCTAAAACTTAACTACCAGGCACGACCTACGCGCCCCTACCGATGGACCATGGACTGACCGACTGTTCATCCTGCACGGCCCTCGTCTATGGTCAGAAAGTTGGTTTTGGGGTCCTGACCTACAAATCTTCGACCACGGACCGTGGTTTGACCGATGGTCCATTGGTCACGCCGTGGTTCTGGACCTCTAGGATTGATTTGGGGTGGCCAACCACGGACCACACCTACAGTCTCTGATCCCATCCATGACCCGTGGGTGGTCTCTATCGACTAGCACCTGCAACTTCCGAAAATTGTTACTTTGCCCTTCTCGAATGCAGGTTGTTGCACTGGAAGCAGCGAACTAGAACAAGGACAAGCCAACAACGATGAAGCTTCCACCACCATGCCCAAGAAGAGCACTGAGTCGGCCAAAAGTAAAAACCTGCTAAGCTTTTGGTCCCAAAAGTGTCAATATCCAAAAGCTTTTGAATTCCTTCATTTTTTTTGTTTTAGATTATGAAACTTTATGGTTTTCGAAGTAAGAAAATCATTCTTTAGAATGGAAATTTTGTCCTTTTTTCCAACCCCTTTTTCCACCCTAAACACTCAAGAAGATGGAGGTTTATATGTAGGGAATTTTGGGTTTGAATTTGGAGGAAAAGATGGAAAATTTGATAAGAATTAAGGAATGGGAATTTGAAAATCAAAAACTTGTTCTGATTCCCAAAAATTCTTCAACTAATCCAAAAGAGTTGGACAGCCTCGATCGAATCAGTTGCCCTTGAGCTCTAGGTGGTTCAATCCCACGCTTAGCAAGGACGAAGATATGATTACTGCAGGCAAAAGTTGCTGCTAGAAAAAGGAGGATGGCACGTATGGGTCTATACTGTTAACGCCATTTAGAATCTACTACTGATGTTTACGTTGCTTCTGTTGATTTTTACACGTTGGTATTATTGAATGTGTATATGATGAATTTAACGTTTATCAAATACACTTCATCCAATTCTAAGGGCAAACGATCGTTAAGCAATATATAACCCAACAATTGAGTTGGGGTCGAAACCCACAGGGAGACGTACGTGTTCAAATTCAATCAAGAAGTACGAATGTGATCTAACTAGATATAGGAATAGAAATTATCGAATAAGATATGAAACAAATAAAGAAAGGGTGACACGAATGTCAGATGGGGGGTTTTGGTTTGCAATTATCAACTACAATGCAGTCACAAACAATTTGAAATAACAATGAGGAGTGGAATTCTCGGGATGTGACCGATTATAGGCAAATTTCAAAATATGGGTAATTGAAACTACTAGTAAACATCTAAAAATCAGTGGGTAGGCTAGACTATAAGGGCGATAACTTTCTCTCAAACAACTATCCCGAATCAGGTGATTTTTTTCAAACATCAACAAGTATAGCAATGAAGAACAACCCACACCTTAATTCATCCACTCTCTCGAGCTAGATGGGTAGGATTGGGTTTAGGATTCACTCTCTCGAGCTAAACCCAGCTCAACCCAATACCTACAAATCATTAATAAATAATCTTAGTTCTAAAACCTCTCTCTCTCTCTTGAGCAAGTTAAGAACACAAGGTTAGAACTGCATTTGCAACTACAATTCATAAATTTAACTACAATTAATGATTAAACCCACTTGAAATTAGTATTTAAACTAGTAATTAACAATACCCATAAACTAATTCAACCCATGATCACACCCCAAAATTTGGAGTTTTAGCCAAACATCATAAAAGAGTAAACATGGTTACCAAATTGATTAGACATCAACTGGGTAAGAGTAACTAAGCCTTTACAATGCTCGAAATCAAAGAAAATAGGTAACCCACTTGCAAAATCTCCGAATTGAATCGCCAAAAACCTTCAAGTCTACTAAGAACTATTGTAAAATGGTAGTAAACTAAAATCTGGAAAAGAGAACTCCTAAATTAACTGTTCAAAATCTAATTTATAGTCACCAAAAATAAGCCACGAAGGGTCATTAGTCGAGGTAAGTCGGGTTCGCCAAGTGGTTCGGTGAACCACCCATTGCTCTCTTTTATCGCCTTTTTGCCTTGGCTCTCAGCATCCTCAAGTCATGTAACTTTGGGCGATATCTCTTTGCATCGCAGAACTACTCGACAATTTGTTGACTTCCCCATTCCTATTGCCGACTAGGTTTCTTCCCTCAGGGTTGGCACACTAGAACTTTAGGCGGTCAAATTAGCTACTTGGTGATTCGCCAAGTGCTCTTGGTCATCATCAGGCTTGCCTTTCTTCATTTCTTCAGTTTGTTTTGTTCCTTTTCACTTGTTAGTGTCCTTGCTTTGTTCCTCAATCCATATACCTGGAAATCAAGGCTTTAACATGAGTTTATGGCACAAATTAAGCATTTGAGGACACCAAATCTATATAAACAAAGCCTAAAATGAATCCAAATCTCAGACTCATCAGTATTGTACGCATCTGGGTGTACTGGTCGAAGAATCAAGAATTCGCGTGAGGAAGAAGATGCATAAGGCATCATTCTATTGGAGTCGCATACTGATGGGTATCAGTGTGTATGAACGTATGCATTGTTTGGCTGCTGAATGGAAGAATTGTATGAGAAAAGTTGGATTGGTATTGGAATTGGGTAGATTGGGCTGCTGGAATTGTTGTTGGGTAGCTGAAAGAATTGTGAATTGGGTGAAGTTGGTCTCAAATTTGAATTAAGGGGGGATTAAAAGAGGGGTTAGATTTGTAATTAAAGAATAGCCAAATAAATTGATAATTTAGCCGATTGAACTAAGAACGTAGCCAAATTGAGTTCACTTAATAAACTCGGCTAGTAATTAAATTGGAAAAATTAATATAATTAACTAATGAGATTCTTAATCTTAACGAAATAAAATAGTTAATTTAATTACAAACTAATTAACTTAAAATATAATTCAACTTAAACTAAACTAATTTCATAAAATACTTAACTAAAAAAAAATCTTTTTTTAGATGATTTTTTTTAATATCCATAAAATATTCTAATTAAATACATAATTATTTAAAAACATATATATTATTTGAAAATTATAAAAGAGGCTACAAAACTATTTAAAAATAACTTGCAAATTATTATTTTATTTTATTTTATTGAAATTTTATAAAACTAATTTTTTAAATCGTTTAAAATTGAAGAAGCTCGATGATTAATCTATAATGTGGAGGTCCGAAATTGGGTCTCAACACAAGGCATACTAGAACTGGAAGTAGAATCTGCATCAAAAGATGCAACAAGTGTAGTGTGAATATGTGAACATGTGTATAAGAATGCATCATAGGCCGATAAAGTTGAAGTCGGACTATTATACCATATAAAGTATGTAACCCATATAAGTCTTCAACTTATAAACAGTTAATGAGAGATGGCGAGAGACAACAAATTAACATCACCCAATAAACAACATATGTGAAAATCAAGTAAAAATAAGATGTAATGTAATGCAGTTGTCATATATATGATCCTATCAGTATACATTTGCTTCCACCATTAGCATGTTGGGAACATACAAAATGACACATGGCAGACTTACATGTCCATATACCCATCGAAACAATTTTCCCTCAGGCATGCGTGATTCAACTTGTTGGAAGTCAACCTCGATATCATATAATAAAAAACTTCAGGAACTATTTTTCATTGGGGTTCATTACTATATTATATCTATCATACCATTTTCGTGATTCTTGACAAATAATAAAGCATGCTCATCTGCTTCATAAACAAGTATATTTATGTAAAAATAGTGTCCTTAAGCCACTAACCCATCAAAATACGATATAATGCATGAATAAGAGTGATGCAACAAAACATAAGCAATTCAAGTCACATAACATCTATTGGCTATGTCCTTACTTAGAATGCACATGAATGAGTGATACGCTCAAATTACACCTCCCTAAAGAAGCATAAGCGATCGTTATCAAGTAAAGAACCCAACTTGTAGGTTGGGGTCGATCCCACAAGGAAAATGGTTTAGACGTTACTTTAACCCACGATTATATTCGATTAGTCAAAGTACTTCCACAAAAATGACAATTAATTAAAAAGGGGGGTTTTGTGAAACAATTATGAAAATTCAATAAGTATTCAGAATTCAGTAGTCAATGTTGGTTGTTATCAAGCTGAGAAAAATAACTAGGGTATACGTGTTCCCCACAAGCTCATAACGCAGTAATCCTAGTAACAACAATCCTTTCCTAGTGTATTACATGCAAAGTGATAAGTTAGGTAT
>JAJOOS010019578.1:0-25564 GCA_029582725.1 Solanum chiquidenum
CATTTTGAAATGGTTTGCCCTTAGTCCCTATTTCCCATTAATTAATGTTGAATGTACTTCCGCGACCGATGAAGTGTGATGACAAGTTTGAAGAGGCTTGTTTGGGGTTCCTTCGGGTTCCTCATTCGCCATGTCACGTCTAGGCCCTACGCTTGGGTCGTGACACATATACATGTTCTTTGTGAAATTGATGTAAATGTTTTAAGGATTCTTTGTGAGTGAAATATCAATGTGATTGTTGTTGTTGTGAAAGGATTTTCTCACATAAAGGATTCATAAGGTTGAAACATCTTTTCACCTAAGATGAATCAAGTTAAGAAGCTATTATAATGATAAGGCAAGCGGAGATTACCCATGTCCTCTAATGATAAGACAAGCAATGAATACTTGTGTCTCATGAATGTTAAGATAAGATAACACTAATGATTGTTCCGTAGGATTCAGGCTTAGCACAAAGTGGACAAGTGGTGAATTCCCATATCCCATAAACTATGCGCTACCATAAGTTTGTATAGATAGACATTAGCTAGTAGATCCACGTAAGCTAGAGGTTCATGGTTCTAACATTTGCAAGTGAGAACACCTCTTATCGGTGTGGGGTAGACACCGGATACTATGTTATATATCTCATGGTCTCTATGTCAGCTAAAGGTAAATCTCCCACAATAATGAATTAATATTACTTTTAGAAGTATCTCACATGTGTTTTAAGATGATTTCTACTTGCATTGACCATGATCGTGATTATGTTTTCTAACCTCTTATATTATGTTTTAACTTGGTCTTTACATGTCGCAAAAAGGTCATTTTAGCATGATTTCATATCTTTTGTGCATTTCTATCATAATTGGTATATTCTTTGTACTAACACATACTCTTGCCTACATTGTTACACTAATGTAGGGTCTGACGCTCCCTTTTCACATATCCATGGCTAGGGATCAGTTTAGTAGATTTAATATTAGTGAGTCCTTATATCTTGAGGACGGAGACCTTTATTGCTTATTGTATTAACTTTTCAATATTATGTGTGATGCATGGGTTACGTCCTAATCACTCTTGATGTACTAGATGACTTTGCGCCTATATTAGACATGCCGCTACATTATATCAACTCTTATATTTTTAAACTATCTCTTAAATTCTCTTGATTTTCTATTATCTTGTATGATGTATGCTAAGTGGCTTATGTCGGGGCCTCTAATGGTCCTATACTCCATGTTATGCCTAGGATATACTTTGGGTTGTGACAAACTTGGCATTCAAAGCACAAGGTTTAGAAAGGTCCTAGGATGCTTCATAAGCCACGTCGAGTAGAGTCTTGTTCATGAGTGTGAAGCGCACCATATTTATGATTGAGAGGCTATAAGATACTTAATAAACTCCAATTATGTCATTACTCTAAAGTTGTGCGATGGAGTTCAACTCAATATTGTGTCTCTCCAAATCCATATCCAATACTTTTCAGGATATGGCCACTCAAAGGGAATATGCTAGAAGAAATGCAGGAGAGAATGTGGAAGAAGAAGCTCCTCAAGTTCTGGTCGACTCTTTGACCAAACAAGTGACTAATGTGGAGTTTAGGGCTGCAAGTGTTGGCTAAAGCCAAGATGGCTAAAGCTAATAGGGAGGTTGTGTTCCCTGTGAACCCAAGGGTACGACGACAACTAGAGTGAGAGACTTCACTAGAATGATTCATCATGAGTTTCATTTATTCCAAGGTTGAGGAAGATCCCCAAGAGTTCATTCATAAAGTGTATAAGGTATTGATGATCATGGGAGTGACATCGGTGGGAAAGGAGGAATTGGCCGCTTATCAACTCAAGTGTTTTGCTCAAATATGGTTCAACCAATGGAAGAAGGAGAGGGCAGTTGATACGGTTCCTCTTGATTGACAAAAGCTTAAGGTTTCTTTCCTTTATAAGTTCTTTCCCCTTGAGATGAGGGAGGCAAAGGTACTTGACTTCACTAGCCTTCATCAAGGAAGTATGAGTGTGAAGGAATATGCTTTGAAGTTTACACAATTATCTCGATATGCTCCTACTATTGTTGTCGATCCTAGGGCAAGAATGAGTAATTTTGTTTTGAGCGTGTCCGATATGTTGGTTAAGGAATGTCATACGACCATGCTTATTAATGAAATGGACATTTCTCATCTCATGGTTCATGCTCAACAAATCTAAGAGGATAAGCTTAAGCAAATGTCTAGAGAAGCAAAGAGGGCCAAGACTAGGGATTATGACTTCTCAAATTCAAGGTCCGATGGACATGGTTGTTCTAAATTATGAAAACATATTTGGGTCAACGTTGCTCCAATGCTCCTCCTAAGTTCAAGAAAGATAGGGTGCCTAACCCTAAGCCTCAAGAAGGGAATGATGGTGGATCTTCACTGTCTACGTGTGCCAAGTATGGAATAAAGCATGAGGGTAAGTAACTAGCTAGTTCTAACGTATGCTTTGGGTGTGGCAAGACGAATGATAAGATAAGGGATAGTCACTATGTTGTTAATAATGAAGGATATAATCATCGACGAGCTCAACCTTACCTTTCATCAGGTTCTAGTGGAAGTTATAAGCAAAACCAATTCTATGCACTTCAGACTCGTCATGAGCAAGAAGGTTCCCCTGATATGGTTACCAGTATTTTGAAAGTCTTCCAACTTGATGTTTATGCTTTACTTGACCCCTACGCTACATGTCTTTTGTGACGCCATATGTGGCTATAAGGTTTGATATTCTTCTGGATATGTTGTTAGCTTTTTTTTTCACTACTCCTATTGGTAACTCCATTGTAGCTAAGAGGGTCTGTAGAAAGTGTCTCGTCCCTTTATCCTTTAGAGTCACTCATGTTGATCTTGTAGAGCTTAATATGTTAGATTTTGATGTTATTATTGGTATGGATTGGTTGCATTCATGTTATGCTTCTATTGATTGTAGAACTAGAGTAGTCAAATTTCAGTTTCCAAATGAACCCATTCTAGAGTTGAAAGGGGAAATTCTATGCCTAATGGTCAGTTTATTCCTTATCTTAAAGTTAGAAAGGTTATTTCTAAGGTTTGCATATACCATCTTTTTTGGTTTAGGGATATGGATCCCAAAACCCCTATATTTGAGTCAGTCCCCATTATTTGGTTAGAAGCAAAACCAATTTTATGCACTTCAGACTCGTCATGAGCAAGAAGGTTCCCCTGATATGGTTACCAGTATTTTGAAATTCTTCCAACTTGATGTTTATGCTTTACTTGACCCCTATGCTACCTGTCTTTTGTTAAGCTATATGTGGCTATAAGGTTTGATATTCTTCTGGATATGTTGTTAGCTTTTTTTTTCTCTACTCCTATTGGTGACTCCATTGTGGCTAAGAGGGTCTGTAGAAAGTGTCTAACTCGGTATGATCATTATGAGTTTTTGGTAATGTCAATTGGTTTGACTTATGCTCCGGCCTCTTTTATGGACTTGATGAATAGGGTGTTTAGACAATACCTTGATATGTTTGTGATTGTGTTCATTGATGATATATTGATCTATTCAAGATGTGAAGATGAGCATTCCGATCATTTTAGAATTGCTTTGCAAGTCCTCAAGGACCAACAACTCTTTGCAAAATTTATCAAATGTGAGTTTAGGTTAAGGTCCGTAGCTTTTCTTGGTCATACTGTTTATGGTAAGGGTATTGAGGTAGATCCTAAGAAGATAGATGTAGTTAAGAGTTATCCTAAACCTTTATCCCCTTTGGATATTAGAAGTTTCTTGGGTTTTGCTGGTTACTGTAGGAGGTTTTTGGATCCACTCCGGTGTTGACTTTATCGGAAGGAACTGATGGATTTGTTGTTTATTGTGATGCCTCAAGAATTGGGTTAGGATGTATTCTTATGCAAAATGAAAAATTCATTGATTGTGCCTCAAGGTAAGTTAAGATTCATGAAATGAATTATCCTACCCATGACCTTGAACTAGCGGCAATTTTTTTTGCTTTAAAGATTTGGAGGAATTACTTATATGGTGTACATATCGATGTCTTTACCGACCACAAGAGTTTGCAATATGTGTTTAAGCAGAAGATCTACATCTTCTCCAAAGAAGGTGGCTAGATTTTTTTGAAGGATTATGGCATGAGTGTTCTCTAACACCCCGACAAGGCGAATGTGGTGGCAGATGATCTTAGTCGGGTATCAATGGGTAGTGTTGTTCATATTGAGGATAATAAGAAGGAGTTGGTTCAAAATGTCCATAGACTAGCCGATTGGGTGTTCAATTTGTTGAATCTACCATAGGTAGTGTTATGGTTAACAATGGTTCAGAATCATCTTTTGTGGCAGATGTGAAAGCCAAGCAAGGTCTGGATCTTACTTCCGTTGAATTGAAGGAAGTAGTGCCTAAGAAGTCAGTTTAGGCTTTCTCCTAAGGAGGAGATGGGGTGCTTAGATATTAAGGTCGTTTGTGCATTCCTAATGTTGATGACTTGAGAGGGAAATTTTATCAAAATCCCATAGTTCTTGATATTCCATTCACTCGGGAGCCACCAAGATGTACCATGACTTGTGGAAGGTCTATTGGTGGAATGGGATGAAGAAGGATATTTCAGAATTTGTGGCTAAGTATCCTAATTGTCAACTAGTGAAAGTAGAGCATCAAAGGCCTAGAGGTTTATCCTAAGATATTAGCATTCCAACTTGAAAGTGGGAATATTTTAATATGTACTTCATTGTTGGGTTACCTCACCCTCGGTGGTAAGATGACTCGATTTGGGTTATTGTAGACCGAATGGGTACAATATTAACCCATTTCATTCCCGTCAAGTTTTTTTATTCGGTGGAGGACTATGCCAAGTTGTACTTAAGAGAAATGGTTATCTTCCATGGAGTACCCATATCAATTATATTCGATTGTTGTACCCAATTCACTTCTAAATTTTAGAAATCTTTCCCAAAGGGTCTTAGTACTCATGTGAAGCTTAGTACGGCCTTTCATCTACAAATTGATGGCCCAGCGGAGCGTACAATCCAAACTTTGGAAGATATCTTGAGGGCATGTGTAGTTGACTTCAAGGGTAATTGGGATGATTGCTTGCCTTTGATTGAATTTGCATATAATAATAGTTATCACTCAAGCATTGGTATGGCTTCATTTGAGGCTTTATATGGTAGGAGGTGTAGGTTTCCTATAGGTTGGTTTGAAGTGGGTGAAGTTGCCTTGATAGTTCCCGAATCGGTACACCAAGCTATGTAGAAAGTTTGTCTTATTAGAGAAAGGTTGAAAATGGCTCAAAGTCGACAAAAGTCCTATGCCGATGTTAGAAAGAGAGATCTTGAGCTTGATTTAGGTGATTGGGTCTACTTGAAGCTTTCACCCATGAAGGGTGTAATGATATTTGGAAAGAAAGGGAAGCTTAGTCCCCCCTATGTGGGCCAATATCAGATTTTGAGGCGTATTGGTAAAGTTGCTTATGAACGCGATTAACCTAATGACTTGGCACCGGTGCATCCAATTTTCCATGTCTCCTTGTTGAAGAAATATGTTGGACATCCAACATCTATAGTTCTCTTAGAAGATTTGGGAGTTGAGGAGAATCTTTCTTATGAAGAAGTCCACGTTGAGATTTTGGACCGGCAGGTGAAATGATTTAGAAACAAAGAAGTTGCTTTTGTGAAGGTTCTTTGGAGAAATCAGTTAGTTAAGGGTGCTATTGGGAGACCGAGGCCGATATGATATCCCGTTATCCTCATCTCTCTCCCTCCGTCCCTACTCGTGTTTGAGGTATTCGGTCCCTCATGGTTCACTCTTTTAATTTCACGTGTCTTAGACATTCCCATGATTTCCTCATTTATACATGTTAATGAAAAGCTTAATTTTTTGAGAAAAAGAGTTAACTTGATTGATTTCTTCGTGTTGATGTACATTTGAGTATGAGTTGCATATAAACCTCATGAAATTATGTTTTTAACATGCTTTATCTTGCAGTTGATGTTTCCTCCTCGGATATGTGTATTATTTGATGGCATTCATGTTGGGTTGTTAGGTTAAGTTTCTACCCTCCTTAAGATGTCTTGGATCGCATTCGAGGACGAATATATCTAAGGGGGAGATAATGTAACACCTCAATTTTTAAAAGAAGGAGAATTGCAACTTTTTCTAAAATTGGTGCCACTACCAACAGAACGACAAACGGTATGTGGACTGACATATGGACCGTAGGTGGGGCCATAGTTTGAAAGTCAAAGTTTTCTAAAGATGTCTAGTCCCAGTACCTTTATACGGCTCACCATGACGGTCCATCATCTAATGTACGAGTCGTAGATCGGTCTCGTAGGTGACTCCCACACTTAGAGAAATTTTAAAATCAAAATTTGGGACCCATGACCATGGCGTACGATCCATAAGTGGACCCAAAAACCGTACATACAGTTTCACCGTTGGGGTCCAAAGATGGTGGTCTTTGAACCCATTAATAGTCTACCAGGACAGTCCATGGTGGGACCTACAGACTGTAAGCTAGGCTATTGGTGAGGGTTCGACAACTATTTTAAAGGGGCTTTTGGGTCTTTTCCTAAATATTCTAACCCAAAACTATGTCGTTTTACCTTCTTTTATAGACCCTATATAAACATTGTTACCCCCAAATTGCCCAATTGAGCTCATCCTTCTAGATTCTCAAAGTTGATCAAAGTTATTCCCCAAATATTTCTCTCTCTAAAATCTTGAAAAATAAGGCTAGGGTTTCAAGGTCAAGCCTCCAAATTCACCATAGATTTTAAGCTCTTGGCATTAAGGTATGATATTATTCACCTATGATGTCCTTTCCTCCTTAGGGTTCCTAAATTCTCCAATTTTGCAAAGTAGAAACTCCAATGGAAGTTAGGGTTTTACTCAATTTCATGGGTTCTTTTCAATATAGATCTAATTGATTGTTTTGTGTATTTTTATGCATGAATTGAAGTCATTTTCATGTTTCTAAGATGAATTCTCATGAACCCATGTAAAATCCATGATTTCTAGACTACGAAGCTTTTGAGCTATGGAAGATGAATTTATGAAGATATACAAGTTCTTTATTAAATCGATGTGAATGTCTGAAGGATGTGTTGAGAGTGAAACATCTATGTGATTATTGTTGTTGTGAAAGGATTTTCTCACATAAAGTATTCATTAGGTTGAAAGGTCTTCTCACCTAATATAAATCAAGTGAAGCATCTACTCTTATGATAAGACAAGCGGTGATTGCCCATGTCCTCTAATGATAAGACAAGTGGTAAATACCCATGTCTCATGAATGTTAACATAAAATAAGACTAGTGATTATTCCGTGGGATTTATGCTTAGAAATGAGTGGACAAGTGGGAAATACCCATGTCCCATAAACTATGTGCCACCGTAGGTTTCTCTAGATAGACATTAGCTAGTGGATCCACGTAAGATAGAAGTTCATGGTTCTTACCCTGGCAAGTGAGAACACCTCTTTTTGGTGTGGGATAGACACATGATTCCATATTATAGCTCACATGGTCTATATATTGGTTAAATTTAAATCTTCCACAATAATGAATTAAGGTTACTTCTAGAAGTATCTCACATGTATTTTAAGATAATCTCTACCTGCATTAAACATGATCACAATTATGTTATTTAACCTCTTATCTTATGTTTTAACTTAGTCTTTGCATGTCGCAAAAAGGTCTTTTTATCATGATTTCATATCGTTTATGCATTGCTATCATACTTAGTTCATTCTTTGTACTAACACATACTCTTGCCTACACTCTTACACTAATGTAAGGTCCGACGCTCCCGTTTTGCATCTCCCTGGCTAGGGATCACTTTAGTAGATTGAAGATTGGTGAGTCCTCATATTATGAGGACCGAACCATTTATTGTTTATTTTCTTTACTTTTCAGTATTTTATGTGATGCATGGTTTACGTCTGGATCACTCTTGATGTACTAGATGGCTTTGAGACTATGTTAGGCTTTCACTGCATTTTATCAACTCTTAAGTTTTGAAACTGTCTTTCAAAATCTCTTTATTTTTATTATCTTATAAGATGTATGTTAAGTTGCTTTTGTAGGGAATCTCGGGGTCCTTTACGCAATGTTATGCCTAGGGTATAATTTGGGTCGTTGCAACCACCCGCTCAGTTAGAGAATCCAAGGCATTCTAGATAGCTTGGTTAATCAACTTGGGCAAGTTCTTCTCAACGCGGGTAGCTCGAACATTCGCTGACCGGGAAAGACTACCCACAGAAGGAGCAGGTGTGTTGGGCTCAGCTATCAATGTAGTAGGGTCAACCACTAGAGAGGATTCTGGTGGTGGAAGCTTTCTCCTAGCCGCATCATCTCTCAAAAACTCAGCCTCGATCCTCCTAATATCACTAGAGGAGACTAGCGTGATCCTTACATTGGTTTTCAATCTAAAGAGGACGCCAAGTTTCTCGCAAAGCTGGGTAATAAGAAATGGGAAGGGAAGAGAGGTCTCTCATGTGTGGCTCATGATAATATCTCTTCAAAAATTATTTCTCCCATATTAATATTCTCTCTCTCAACGATGGTACCCACTAACACGGACTTCGGATGCCTGAGTATAGACTCATTTTGGGACAACATCACATTGCTACTGATAAAGGCAAACAAGTACCTTGCCACTATGCTAAGGTCTTTCTTTTCAATCTAGGCACCTTAAGCCATCCAAGAAGGTGTAGATTCACTGGATATTAGAGAGGCCAACCACTCTTTCAACTGATCCAAAGGTGTGGTTATCTAGGTCTTAAATTTGTCAGTTAAATTGCTCGAGGCGTCCAGTACTTCATTAATCGCATTGCTATGACATTGTACCATTTTACCTCGGACCTCTACTTCATCCAGTATCTTCCATACTGTCCCTTTCCTCTTCTTCGGTAATGTCCTTGCATAGGCATCATTGAACTCTCTTACCCACTAGGGTATGTATGGCTGCCTGAGTCGTGCGAATTTTTCTAGCTTGTGGAATTTGATTGCTCTTCATATAACAGGGTACTTACTCATAAACCCATGAGTGAAAATTCGATGCTCCTCCAAAATTGTTTGTTCTCCATCTGCTTCAAGAATATTCAAATCTCTTGGAGCTATAATTGGGAGAACACGTTAAGTTGGGTTGGGATCTTATGCCGGTGATACTAAATTTGATCAGATATTGACCTGCTTCTAGGAAATACATTTCCACTCCTTTTTACCCCCGCTTTTATGTGTTTGAGGGTTGGTTTTTTAAGTATTAGGAGACCCCTTTGTTTCTTTTTAGGAGGAGGAGGCGTAGAAGAATCCATGTCTGACTCAGTGTTAGAGGGGACCACATTCTTACCCTTTTTCATTGCCATTATCTGCAAAGCATACATAAAACACAAGATTTGTGAAGGTTAGTTGAAATTGAAAGCACTTTGAATCAATTTTTAAAATAGTCCTGAGGTATGCCCAACGGTAAGGCGTATCACCTAACAGGATTGGCGAGCTCCCGTCAGCTCGCTGAGATCACCAGTAGCAAACTACTAAGGGAGCAGGCACATAAGGTAGAGTCAGTGCCAACTTGGTGATTCGCTGAGTTGGTTTCGGTGGGCTAAAACAAGTCTGTCGAAACTGACAGTGCAAAAGGGACAAACACAGGCATCAAGGGTGATATCATCTCCCACTCGGCGATTCGCCAAATCAGTTCAATGGACTAAGATAAGCCTACCAAATGGGATAATACCCAAGGCCATGCACAAGATCAAGAAGGCGAGTTGCATCTTAATTGGTGATTCGCCTATCTTCCTTGGTGAGCTAAGACAAGCTCGCCAAACAGGAATTTTCAATCCAGTGCCTAAATTTCATATTGAAATCCAACATGCACAACACATACGAGTTTCCCCCAATAATAACAATCCACCTATATGCATTTCTACCCATGGGTACACAAATTCCCCCTAATATATCACTAAGTGTTGCTCTTATTGACGATTTGCACTTAAGAAAGTAGTCGCCCTGTCTATCATTGGGCAAAATCATGCAACGGGTCAACACTAAGCTACTCTAACGTCACTCACATTCAATTAAACACAGACTTAGCAAGTATATCTACTCAATTTAGCATCCTAAACAATGATTCACCATTTACACATGCATTCATAGCCAAAATCACATAGGTACAGTTAAAATTCAACAATATGATGCTACCCAAAAAAATATAAAACGTAATCTCAGTTAAATGGCTCAATCCCACACCCTATATGTAATCTAAACTCAAAATCTTTAGCGAAAAGTCAAAACACCAACCTTAGTGCTGAAAAACAAGCAAGAAATTTAGGAATCGGGGTTGAGTTGACTTGAGATCCAATAAAATGCACTCTTAGCACTTTACTCATCACGGTCGCAACATCTAGCTCACACGTTTACGATGAGCATTATCGTTGGGTCACACGATAACGATCCTTAACCACATGACCGTAAGGTTAAAATATGTGTGCACAGCGATTGTCACCTCCTCATCACGCGGTCGCGAAGAGGAATTTCCTACCAGTTCCAATTTCTTTCAATTTGACCTCTTTTTGCTCCAATTCCACTTGGTTTCTTCAAAGATCTTCTAAATCCATTCTCCATTTTATTTTCTTACAAATATGAAGAAAATCACATTAAAAGTGCCGATTCTAAACTAAAGCAAGCCAAAGTAAGTAAGAAAAGAGACTCAAATGAGTGGAAATTTACGACTCACCAACACCCCTGATGAGTCTGAGATTTTGACTCAATTAGGGCTTTGTATTTTGATAGTTTAAGTGACCTTAAATGCCTAAATTATGCCCTAAACTGAAGTTAAAGTCTTGATTTGCAGCTATGTCGGCTAAGGAACAAGTCAAGGACACTACCAAGAAAAAAAAAAGCAAACAAATGGATGTGTTCCTGGTGATCGCCAAGACCACTCGGCGAACCACCGAGTGGCTATTTAGCTCGCCCAAAGGTACAATATACCACTCCTGAGATGAGAGAAATTGGGTGATGGGCATTCCCTATAGGTCACTCACTGATTGGATCGGCGATGAGGAGTTAGTTCGCCGATGTTTATAAGGCCATCAGTGAGGATGCAATTAGAATGGTGATCAACAGGAACCAAGGGAGCATCACAAAACCGATTGGCGACCCTAACTTAGATCGTCTAAACTCACAGTGTAAAATATACAAAAAATCAAGATAAGAAGGTAATGGACAGAAGCGATTTGTTACTCGCCAAACTGTTGGCAAAGCTTACATCTCCGATTTACCCCGAAGGCCAAATTTCAAAAGAGTATAAATTGATCTTAGGGGTGTGACCTTGTGACTAGTTGTCTAATTTAGCTGATGGGTGTTAGAGATTATTGATCTTATTGCTATTTTGAAGTGAGTTTGATTTATAGTTATTGTTGACTTATTTCAATTCTACTTAGTGTTGTATGCTTGCTTGAGAGAGAGGTGTATAAAAAAAGCTATAAATTAGCATTTGTGGTGTGTAGGTTTTTGCGGGTTCAACTTGAGAGAGTGAATTCTAAGCTCGTTACTACTTATCTAGCTCGAGAGAGTGGATAAAGCGAGGTTTTGGGCTGTTTATAATGTTAAGCTTGTTGAGGTTTGAGAGAACTCATCTAATTCACAATAGTTGTTCGAGAGAAAACTATTTCATCTAAGGTCTAGCCTACCCGCTAAGATTTAGAAACATTTAGTAATTTTCGAGCACCCATTTAGTAAAAATTGACAGTTAGTCGGTCATACCCCTGAGTACCTTTTAATTACTTGATTACCTCTGTTGTTTGTGATTGTCTTAGTTGCTAGTTGACAACCATTTCCTCCATTTGACATTTATGTCATCCTTTCGATTCACTTAAGTGTTTTCAAAAATTTCCATTTCCTACAACCGATTAAATGACATTTACAACTTCATAATTGAATTCGAACTTCTACTACTCCTTGTGGGTTCGACCCCAACTCTTGTTGGGTTTTATACTAGATTACGACTGTCTACACCTAGTACCAGATGAGGTGTAGTTGAGCGTCAATCAACCCCCAACTTAGAAATTTTTCTTTTCCTCAAGTAAAGAAAACCTAGAACTCAAGAGACTCTTATTGTAGCAAACACCACACATCAATTTCATCGTATTCACTTAAGCACAAAGGTAATGGCTTTAGTTGGTACTAACAAATAGTCCACATACAAAATTTTCACAAACCAAATCCCCTCATTTTCATGGCACACTTTAAGGAATTTAGAATCATTAAATGACAACAACTCAAAGTCAAGAAGTGAATAAATTCATTAGTTCTTTACTATGCTCACTTGACTCACTTTAAAATGATAAAAATCACCACTTTACGAACTTATATGCCCTCACCAAGAACGGAATGTCCCAACACACTCACCTAGTATTTACAAGACAAGGGA
Organism: Solanum chiquidenum; assembly: GCA_029582725.1. NCBI lineage: Eukaryota > Viridiplantae > Streptophyta > Magnoliopsida > Solanales > Solanaceae > Solanum > Solanum chiquidenum. Next base: position 12,405 of record JAJOOS010019578.1, read on the forward strand.
CAAAAAATGCAAAAACTCACACTCATAACGAAACATATCATGAACACAAATGTTACACCATAGGCTTGCCCCTATTTTCAATCACTATTGACACAACTTTATTCAGTTGGAAATCACAAAGGACTTTGTTAAGCTTGTCATGTAGGCCTGGGGAACGTTAGGATATCATTTGGGTATAAGTGACTACACCCTCCTTGAACACTACATAAAAAACTTTTCATTCAAAACCTTTTCCACTTTTCTTCACTTAACAACTCAATGCACACGTTATGCCATTGTCTTGTTTTGCAAATTTTTGGAGGATTCAAGTCTCACAATTATTCAGTCTCTCTTTCTTTTTCACAACTTTTTCCTTCTTTGAAACTTTTCCTCCATTTTCAAACTCTCCTTCTTTTTTTTTTAATAAAGCCCTCATGTGGCAAGCATTCATCTATGATTTTCCCATAACACCGCCAACTTAGGTTTTTAGTCTCAACTTCCACAATTCTAGAGTTCAAAGAGGGAAAGGGTTAAAAAGAGGGTTACTTTTCAAAAAGGCCCAAGGCTTGTAATGTGGTTGCCAATAAGAAGGATAAGCCTCAAAGGGGACAAATAAGGGTACATTTAGTGCAAAGGTGGGATTTTTAGGCTAATTTGACTTCAAGGACAATCAAAGAAAGCCTAAGATCATCTCTGAAACCAAACTCAATCAAGACCAATATTTCAAGACTAATCGGGCTAGTTCTAGATAACATAAGTGATCACAAGGTATTATTCACAAAAACTCACAACACATGTAATGCAAATAGATTAAGATACTTCAAAATTCAACTTCCTTTCTAAAGTGCAAGTGGCGTCAAACATTTAAACCGCTAACGAATCAAAAGTCACAAAAAAAGTTATGAAAGTTGTCACAACATCATTCATTCACACTAAACTTTAAAAAATGGAGGGATATGCCTTACTTCATTCACATGCACGACTATATTTCTAGTACCAACAAAGCCACATCCTCCTAAATAGATTATGATTTTTCCCTTAAGAAACCGTCAACCAACCTATCATTGGGAGACCTCATACATCTATCTAGGGTTGCCTAATCAAACTTCACCACATCTACACTAATTGAATACTCACAATCAATCGATGATTTACCCTTAAGAAAATTAACACTCTATCCATCATCGGGCATCGTCTATCCATATTTTAATTATTTAAAACAAAATAAAGAACACTATAAAAAAAACCAACCCAACATAACATATCAACAAGCCCAACTAGGCACAACATCGACAAATCCAAATTAAAACCATAGTATCAAAATAAACCCGTCAAGGGAAATATCATATCCAAGACATAAACAAAATAAACCCGACAAGAGAGGCACCCCCAACTAAAAAATCAATTGTGACATCACAACACTACAATCTAAAGAGAATATGAGGGCTCCCTGGAATGATATCACTCAAAATCAAAGGTGTTGGGGTCTGAAAGTACATCATTAGTGTCATCACCAGAACCGTAGAATTTCTGGAGCGTATCCCATCATCTTGTTTAGAAATTTGGTCTTCTTCTTTTCATGCCCTCTCATCTTCCCATGCCTCATCTCCATCCTTGCCATTATGTTCTTAAGAATTTGTTGATAATGCATCAATGTGGTTAAGGTGGAAGAAACATTACTTGAGGCCGAGGAGCTCTCTCCAGGGCCAGTGGGACGATGTCACACTATCTTCTGAATTTGATAGTGGATCTGTGCATCCTAGTTGTGCACCTGTCCAGATATGTGAACAAAGGTAGGAGGTCCTTTCTAAATTGGCCCAATAGAGGTGGAAATGGTGACCTAGCTAAGTGAAGCACTTCTCTCAGTGAAAATACCAAATGTCGGATCACTAAAATCAATATTCCTCTTCTTAAGCATATGCCCTGATTCCTTCTTCTCGAGTGGATGAATAGGATTCTTGAGATCTCGCATGTTCTTTCCATGTTTCAAAACTTCCCTTATTGTTGAGTTTCCTTCCAAATTTACTGAATCTGTCTTCTTTTCCATACCTATCTTACAAAAATTGTAATGAGATCCAACCTTTGTCTAATGATTCCTCCTTAACTTTGCAAATGTTCAAGTGTTGAAAGAATTTGTTGATGGATATGCCCCTTGGGGCTATAAGCTTCTGATGGTGCAACCTCACTCCAAACCCAGTAAAACCAGCTATTTCCTTGAAGGTTGGGGTCAACTCAAAATTTGAGAAATGAAAAACATTGTTTGCAGAGTCACAAAAGGACAACAGTGCTTCGATCACATCCCTCCTAGGTTCCACTTGCATGATTCTAGTCAAGAAACCCAAGTATTTGAATATTTTGCCTTGCTCTAAAAACCCCATGTCTTTCCACCATGTCCACAACTGCAAGGGAGTACAATCTATAACCTGGAGTGGTACGTGCGAATCTTTTTCCCTCTTTTGACACTTTCCATGATCGAGATGAACCATGTTGTGCCTATGGAAAAAAATGTAGGGTAGAGAAACGTTCATACTTCTGATGCTTAATTTATGGAACTCTTATGTTTTACTTTGTTAAAGAAATAAATAAAATCAAAATAAATAAAACAAAAAAAAAATTAAAAAAAATAAATAATAACTATGAAACTCATATAAAAGAATATAAACACTTGTATAAAGTGAATACATCATGAATATTTATCACTTGAACAATCAGACTTAGAGAACATGTGGTAATAAATATCTAATTTGTTTGAAAATTTCTTTTAATAATATACCTACATTCTCTTAAACATGTGTTTATTTTAAGAGTCCAATTGCAAAATAATTTCTAGTAAATGCACATTTTAAAACAAGGTTTAAATTTATTATTAGAAGCGACCATGATGAATTTTAATTATTATTACTTATAGATACAACAAAGAAAATATTAAAAAACAATGATATACTTTTAACATAACTACAGTCAGCATGTCAATACATAGGGTAATATGTATGTCTTAATTTTTTTTTGTGTAAAATAAATAAAAATGAAATTCTTGAAATCGACTTTGCAAAAAAATACTAAATAAAAAAAAAAATAAAGAATTGTTGGAAGTTTTAATTCATTAATAGAGATATATTGGTAGACCTGCCTATATATTAAAGGGTGCATTTGTTTGCGAAATAAATAGCTACATATATAAAAAAAATAAAAAATTATATGCCAAACGTTATCTTACATGGACAAGAGAATTTCAAGATAAATAATTTGTAATAGTCAAACATTTATGTCATTGAGAAATTTTAGACTTCAATCGACTACTTTAGAGAGAGAAAAAATGTGATTGGATGAGTAATATTTTTGTTTTTAGGCCCAAATTGACTACTTTAGATGGAAAAGAAACTAATTTTTTTTTAGACTCAAATCAAATATGCTAGCTAAGAAAAGAGCTTAATAGAGAGATATCTATATATTTTTGACTATCTTAAATATAAATTTATCTTACTTGCAAAAAGTTTTCTATTATTTTTTATAAATGACACAAATCGGTCGAAAGATTTATTTTTTTATATAAATATTGTACGATAAATTCATTTTTTTATTTTATATATATATATAATTATAAAAAATATATATAAATATTTAGGAATTTATTTTAGAGGGAACATAATGCCAGTCAACAGTCGAGGTCTTCCATACAATACACATGTTAGCCAAGAAGGTCTCTTGCGGACCTGACTCCGGTGTCGAGTCCACTAAGTTGAGATTCAAATATTGCAAATAAGCAGAACCTACATAGGGATAAGCATTTATATGTTCTAGTTTACTATGTTCAAACCTAAAGGTGATAGGTATCTATACTGACTTACCCGAGTGGACAACTCGAGCCAGAGAGAGGCAACTTATCGGTAGCAGCATTATTCTGACTTCATTGCTGGTCTAATTCTGTCTAACATGTGTGACTAGCATCATTCACTGGGTGTCAAGACACTACAGTTTTATCTCAATAGAAAGTAAGATGCATAACTGCATTTATGTGATTGTGTGTGAAGTGTTACTAGAGACTCAGAGTGGTTGAGTAAGACAAAACAAATTAATATGAAAGTAACATATTAGGCTATCGTACACAATACATAATAATAATAATAATAATAATAATATCAAATATAAGCCAATTTAATAAAGCTCGAATTCTTATTATTCCCCAGCAGAGTCGCTAGAGCTGTCACACCCCTTTTTCGCGCAAATAATGGTTTTGAAAAAGTGGTTTTCCAATTTAAGTGACAATATTGATTAGGGATTACTTTTATTTTTTTAGAGTCGCCACTTGGAATTGTGTTATGGTGTTCCAAGTCACTTTTTTCTTTTTAATCCCTAATTAAAAGGAAATGACTCTTTATTTGGTCTGCGAAAACAAAAGTTTGGGTAAGGAATTATGTTGACCTAGAGAAAATTATTAGGCATCCCTCGAATCTCGTATTTTTACCACGATCGCTTTTATTAACTTATACTTGACTTATATTATTATTATTATTTGGATAAATTGTGTTATAGGTCATGGTTTGCTCATATTTTTATTTTGTTGAATTTTACTAATCATTAAAGAAGATGCATAACTGCATTCTCGATTTTGACACAATTTCTTAGAAGCATAACTACTTTCTTTTTTTAATCGTGTCACCTTAATATTTTATTTAAATTTTTTTAATTTAAATTAAATGAAAATTAATATGATTATGATCATTTGACCAAGGTGCATCACTACATCCGATTTTTGTTTTAAAAAAAAGGTGTCTCAAAAAGATGTTAAACCCCATTCTTTACTGAAACCTTATTGTTATTTATTGGTCTTTTCTAAAAAATAATAAAATAAATTTATACTTAAACTTACACTTATTGGTCAAAGATGCAGTACTTAATTTTAAAAACTATGAGTTTTAGATTTAGGTCAAGATAATCTAGACTACTAGAATAGAACTGCATTAGTTTCTAATTAGCATTTTTATCAAAAGTTAAAGACCCAACTTAAAAAAATTAAATATTATAGCATGTTATCTCAATCATAAAGAAATTCATCTATTGAATTACGCAAATAACTCAATTCTAACACCATTAAATATAAAAACCAATTAACACGAAAATATGATTTAACATCTATTCGCATTGAATATGCAACACCCCATTTGTTCCCTCATTCATTGGAGTCACACTTTCAATAATAATAAAAAATAATAAAAAGTTAACATATGTTTCAGAAAATAACGCATATGCCATTAATCATATAAAAATATTTATAACAGAATATTCTTGAATAACTTGTTATTTTTTTTATCATAAACACAACATTCTCTTTTTCTTTTCTTTTTTCAAAATTAGTCCAAACCCCTAGAAAAAAAAGTATTTAGAACCCAAGACACGTCATTTCAATTTCTATTAACAAATTATAAGCATAATCACGAAAAGAAAATAAAAAATAATGATAATAACATAAAATAATAGCTAATTAAATAAGTGAATTCAAAATTAGAAAAAAATAAAGAAATCAACACATTATTTTAACCTGAGATTAAATATATAAATGCTTCTATAATAACAATAGCAATCACTACTTTGTCATGATTGATTAATGACCATATAATAACAATAACAATCACTACTTTGTCTTGATTGAATAATGACTCAATAACTAAACTTATATAAATATAAAACAACAATAAAAAAATAAAAAAAAACGAACCTTCGAAGGTGTGTAAACTAGCCTCTGCAAACGAAAATCTCAATCTCAACTTCCTACTCAAATTTATTTTATTTTTTTACTCTTGCTCTAACGTTTTCTCTCTGCCTTTGTTCTTTTTTTTCTATTGTACGTTGATTTTTATAATCTTTTTTTGTGCGAGTCTGGTGCTAATTAAAAGGAACGTGAGAAAGTGGGGAATATAATTTAGTTGAAGATTTTATGGCTATTTGGTTGGCAGTTTTGAGGAGCAGAAAAGAAAAGAAATAAAAATAATAAATAAATAAAACGTGTGAATGGGGGAGTAAAAAATATTTTAAGGGTATTTGGTTGAGAATTTTTAGGAATAGAAGAATAGAAAAGAAAAGAAAAGAAATAACATAACATAAAAAAAAATAGAAAAAACATACGGGTGGGGGGAAATTACGTAAAAAAAAAAAGAAGATAATTAATGTTGAGAGGATTTATAGGAGGAATAAGTTAGGGGAGTTTGAGGATAATTAGGATTAAGAGTGAAGTAATTTGAATTTTTTAGGACTCTTTTTTCTTCTTTTTTATAACATATAATTTTATTCTTTAGACTAGGTAAAAGTTGAAATATTAATAAAAATAAATAATAACTAATTAATACATTAAATGCTCAAACTTCTTTTTATTAAAAATCTAAATGTAAATAAAGCATATAATTTGTTATAATTTTCACGTCTTTTTATTCATTCATTTGAAATATATATACCTTCTAAAATAATAATATTTAAGTTTTAAAAGAGTGTAAAATTTAAAGTTCGGTCAAAAATCACGTGTCTACAAACTTCACTCTAAACAGTACATGGAGTGAAAGAAAGCATTAGACATTTTCACCCGATCTCTCCACTTTGAGGACTTAAATCTCTTACCCAATTTCGAATCATGCTTTCCTTTTGTATCATTGGGCAAGAGGAAAGAGTCACTAGGCCACGTGAGCAATTAACTTCATAATTCTTGTCTTTCAAGTGAGTGACACTCTCATCTGCACACAAACCAGAGTTGCCAAATATGATATTTTTTACTTTTTCTTGCAACTCCAGTATCATGCTACTTATTTCTGCTTCTTGGATGGCTATTGCTTTGGGTTCGTTGCACAAGCTCAAGGTATATTCCATATCTACCTTCACCTATTCGCTTAGCTCTGGTTCAAACCATTCAACTTCGAACATGAATTGGCTCGTCTCATCATACCAAGCAAGGTGCAAGTCATGAGACTCTTCTTCGCTCTTTTTAGCCATTGGATATTAAGGATATTCCATCCTCAGGGTTGATCTCATCTTAGCCCTAAGAGTATTAAGCTTCACCCCCAAAGTAGAACATATCATAGCTTTGAGCTAGTAACACTTCTCTAAGATTTTCCATCACATCGAAGGATTGGGGTAGGACTTTCTCGCCCTAAATGAGATTGGATTGCATGAACCCACAATGACATGGGTCGGTAGAGAGCAATTTATCTCCAAAAATGCAATGAGAACAAAAAGCCACAGAAACAAAAGAAAAGAAAATAAAGACAACTATTCACAATCTAGAGAGAAACAAGTAAACTAGAAATCATAAATCAATTGAATACACCTAATTGTTCCGCGGGAGCAGAGCCAATTTTTGATAACACTTAAATCACCCTCCAAAACTAATAAAAAGAGTGAGCGTTCGTTAACAATAAAAATACCCAACTAAGAGTGGAGGTTGATATATCATGTGTGTATGGTATTTTTGATGCATTATACTTGAAGTTTATGTGAGTCTTGGGCATTTTGTTATTAGATATGATGATAGTTTGATGTGAGTTTTGCAGGAAATAGGTTTTGAGTGATTGAGTGAGAAAAGAACTGAAGTATCAGACTCTTCTTATGCTTTTTTTTTACCGGGCTTGGATCGTGTAAAGCAGGCTTGACAGGCCCGAGTCTTCATTTGTAGGACTTTGTGGGATGGGCCCGTGCATGTAGGCTTGGGTCTTCTTAATGTGCGTCATTTGACGACTCAGTGAGTGGATGTCATGAGTCCATTGGCATAGGCTTACGCCAATTTTGTAAGCGGGCAGTCTTTGGCAGGCCTGTAGATTCAATTAAGGGGAGCAGTCTAATAAATCGACGTATGCTAGAACTACCAAAATGCAGTTTTCCAGAAGTGGCAGGTGCAACCCACAGTTGCCACCCACAGACCGTAGGGTGACCCACAGTTCGTTCTGGTGGTCCGTGGTTCACCACCTGTAACCCTCCCCTAGAAGACCGTGAAAATTTTGGCCAAGTTTGGACCTACGCTAGGACCTACAGATCGTAGGTCAGACCAGGGTCTGTGGTCAAGGCCGTGGTTCAGACCACCTCTCCTCAGTTGTCTCCCAGTATCGATCAATGGGTCACCAAGACGGACCGTCAGTCCGTCGGTGACCTCTGACAGCAATTAAGTCAGGGGTCTTTTGGTCTTTTCCCTATGCGTTGGACCCCTAAACTACATAGTTTTGGTCAGTTTTAGCCTAGTAAATTAATTAGACATTTCCCAAGTCAACTTATTCTCCTAAAATTTATCAAGTTGAACGGGAAGAAGGAGAAAGAGTCGACCAAACCCTACTCCAAGAACGCAACAGGTTTTCATCAGTTTCAGCCCCGAAATTAAAAGATTTCTTCGTGGAATTCGTTACCAAGTATGTGGAATTTCACTATTGGGTTCCTTTCGCCCATTAGTTCCCTAGATTTCAATCAGAATTTTGATTCCCTTAATACTATCTAGACCTAGGATTTCTTGAATGATAAAAGTTGTTGGGTTTTGATAGAATGATCCAAATCAGATGTCATGAATTTAGTATCGTTTCGTCTAGATTCTTTCATGAATACAGAACCCTAACTATATAGTTCTTTTAGTTCATGAATTACACATGCTAGATCATTTATTTCATATATTTATACATGCCTTAGTTTTCAAATGTTTCATTATCAGCATATTAATGTTGAATTCTCAGTTTGCATGTCAGTATTTTAAGCTATCCAGTATTACAGAAATTCAGTCATAAATTGTTAATTACATAATCAATTGGGAGTAGCTTAATATCGAGTGGACTAGGGTTAGTCACCCTAAAATCCCAGACTACGTGCCCATAGGTTAAGTCCCCTTTGTGGGGCATTACATTTTAGTGATCACGCCTGTCATGCCTCTATACCTCTAGCAGGGTATATTGGGTCCTTTCGATGAGGCGTATACATCGGACTCCACATTTAGCTCATGTGGTTTTATGTCGATTATAAGTAGCTCCCACAGAGAGTCAGAATATATTGCATTGACCATGTTATTAGTTACAATTCAGTATTCAATCTCAGTATGTTATAAACTTGGTCGTTGCACTCAGTTAGCTCATGTTCAGTATTTCAGTATCCTTATCATGTTCATATTATATCAGTGCTTTATTGCTTATTCAATTATGTTATTATTCATCTTTATTCTATCATGCATGCTCAGTACCTTTCAAGTATTGATGCATACTATGCGCTACATCTTCTCATGATGTAGGTTCAAGTTCTCAGCTTCCAGATCACGCATAGATCGGTTCCCGATCTTCAGTTCAACAACATCAGTGGTGAGTCTTCATTCATCGAGGACGATTGACATGATTATCTTCCTTTTCTTTTAGTCTTTAGTTTTCATTATTTTCTAGATTTAGCTGGGGTATGTCCCAGCACTTCTACTCAGTTAGAGGCTATTTTCAGACATAGTTAGAATCAACTTTAGTTTTGAGTTTGATCTTCCAGTTGTTATTAAACTCATAGTCTTTTATTTATTTTAGATAGTTTATGGGTATTCCCCATCATTTTAGTTTACATCATGCTTTAAGCTTCTGCAAAAAATTATCTCATTTCAGTTATCATAGTATGCTGATGTTATGCCAGCAGGGTTAACTTGGGGTCACTCGTGATCCTATGTCCCGTATCCGCGTTCTGGAGTAGCTCGGGGAGTGACATTTTGAGTTTGAGTGGTTGTCACTTAATGATTCTTCATTCTTGAAAATTTTCTATGAGAATGAGGAGACTTCGTTTTAGAAAATATTGCATATGTACTATTTGTAAGTACCAATTGAAGCCATTTCCTTTGTGCCTAATTGAAAATGGCGCAATTGATTTGTGGTGTATGTTGAAATAAGAGCCTGTTGTATTTTAGATTTTCTTTAATTGAAGTCAAGCAATGTTTTTAAGTTGGAGCTGTTAATGAGTGGTGGATTTCTGATAAAGCTCAAACTACTCCCTAAAACAAATACAAAGAGTAAGAGATCCTCGTCAATAAAGCAATTATAAGAAACAACCACTTCGATTTCAACATCCAAATGTCAATTTTGAGAAAAGTTAAAAACGCCAAAACTAAAGATGTTCTTCACAAGGTAAAACATTTCTCACTCTAAAATTCTAAAAAGTTTCAAGACCAGACTCTAGAAAAAGATTCAGGACCCTTCTTTCTCTCTCCTTTGGGCTATTTATAGTTTCCCAAAATTGGGCCCAAAATTCACAGTGTGACCACTTTGGTGACATTAGTCGGGCTTGCCAAGCTGATTCATCGGATTGTCATTTTCTTCTTAGCTCCCTTTTCTCTTTATTTAGGCTTCGGGTGTTTGAACCGCAGTCAAAGAACTCATTTGAGTCTTCCTTTAACATTCAGCGAATCACCGAGCACAACCTTTGTTCGTCTTTTAAGCATTCATTTTTCTTCCAAGTCCTTTCACCTTTGGCGATGGTCATCAAGTTCGCCCATTGCCTTCGGTGAGCCGTTGTTTTCCTTTAAGTTCACCAATCTGCCAATTAATTCAAATGGCGAGCACTGTCACTTTGAGTAAGGTCGTGCCACTGGGCGATTTTTCCTTTTTGTTAGCCGATCAACAATGTGAATCAGCTTACACTTCTTTCCATGTTTTTGGCCTTTCTTCCAAATATTCATACCTGCCTTGTCCCATAGACTTCATAGCTACAAATCATCACAATATCATTAGAATAGGATATAATTAGACATTGAGGACACTAATTGTTGAACTATATAGGCCTCAAATGAGTGTAAATCTACAACTCATCAACACCCCAACTTACACTTTTGCTTGTCCTCAAGTCAATCAAGAACATACTTAGTTCAAGAAGGGTGTCTACAACAGTTCCCAATGAGAGCTAACATGCAAGTATCAATACAAGACTGCTCTCAATAAAATGCAACACTCAATCATGATAAAAATACTTCAAATGATGACTAGCTGATATCAAACCAAGCTCAAGCTCACTATAACTTCTTCTCTTATGCAAAACCACGTTCAAAAAATGCATTCAAGTACCCTCACATCAAGAACCATGCCATGCTCTCTCAAAGCACATTAATAAAGAAGTAAAGAATCAATACAACTCTCACTCTCCAAAATAGAAATACATGCAAACTTCATCTCATAGGTTTGTCCATATCTTCCAATCATCACACAACCTAGTTCATTCATGATCTCAAAGGTCTTTAAGGCTTGTAATGGGGATGAGGGTTAATGTATGGTCAATTTGGCTCAGAGACTTCACCTTTTCAAAGCATTGTTGGAATCATCTTCACGTACTCTCAAGTTCTTTCCATTCTTTTTCACTTGAGAACTCAAGTTTTGACTTGTCAATCATTTTATTGGAAACCCCCTTTATTTTAGAAAACTTTATTTTTCATTTCAATTTTCAAATGGTTGTTCATCACAACTCTCTTTTTATAATGACGGGTTCCTTGGTTTTGTAGCACACTTCAAACTTGAGTCTCACTTCATCTTTCTTTGCCTTCCACTTGGATTTCTTTCCTCCTTCCTTTCCAAACCCCTAACTTAGGGTTTTGGACTAAGTTGTCTATTCAAACAAACCAATGTTTAAAACAGGATTTGTGGGTGAGAAGTTAGGGACAATTTGTCTCAAGAGATTTCAAAACGGTTGTCAACAAACGATTTAAACTCAAATGGTGCCAAAATGGTTGCACACCCTCACAAGGTTGTCACAAAAAGGGAATGAACGTGCCGGTTCCCCCTAAAAATTTATGCCCAAGATCATTCCTTACATTCAGCAAAGCTAGACAATCGGACTAACAAGGCAAATTGTAGGATTCATCAAGCATTATTTCAAGTAAAACCTTACCACACATGGCACTTCAAACACAATTATTTATCACATCCCGACAAGATTGAAAGCTTACGTGTGATGTTCATTGGAAAGCTCACATCAAAACACAGCTAGTCAACACAAGATTCAAAAAGATAATTCAAAAGTGTTGCCAAATCTATTTCTTCTTGCAATACCAAAACTAAACACAATGCTCATCTGAATAGTATCCAAGACATCGATGTTGAACATGATCAATCATCATATCATTATCAACGAAAATTTAAGCATTCAAGGACTTCCAAACTCATGGGGTAAAAGAATATGGAGAGACAAAAAATAGCCCAAACCATCTAACTACTACAATACAACCAAAATAACAAAATACTACAATTATCCAACAGTAAAACTGAAAGTAACAAAATACGATAAAAATGGGAATATTGCCACAAGTTCCCTCACCCCACTAAAAATAAAAGTAGTGTCCTCTAACGACCCTAAAAATGAACTAGTGAAACTAGATCCTCACATGTGAGTTTGGAGTTGAGAACTTGATGAAATGATGAGAAATGACCGTGACGTCCGGAAACTAGTAATTTGAACTAGTGAGTTGTAAGGGTCAACTTTAAATGGTCATATCTTTTAGTTCAAAATGAATTAGGTGGACCTTTACCTATCTAATTAAAGGTCTCTGAGTCATATTTCCAACGCCACTGAGTTTGCCCAATTCTGAGCTTGGAGTAAAAAGTTATGCCCAAAATAGTGAAGCACTGTCCAAAAGGACGAGCTTAGACGGGTTTAGGGAAACCTTTTAAGTTTAACTTTGTGGGTCCCTAATTCTTTTCCTAAGTTGAGTTCTTATTATTCTTTGCCTTTCCTAGAAATTATAAAGCCCTTTTTATTGACCAAAATTCATTCTTCAAAAAACAAAATCCCTCTTTCAAAAAGGTTCTCTCTAGAACCCCATGGAAGCTCAAGATGAAAGATGGAGCTAGGGTTGATGGTGGCTATTGATTTCTTCTTCAATTTCATTTGGTTCTTGATGATTAAGGTATGGGGACTCTTCGTCTTTGATTCCTTTTTCAATCAAAGAGCTAATTCAAAGTATTTTCCAAATTCTTCAAAAATCCTAAAGTCCTAATTTCGATTTTAGCATGGGTTCCTGCATAAAAAGGGTTTTAAACGATGATGCATATTGTTATTAATGATTATTAATGATTTTTAGAAAGAGATCCCCATGAACCCATGTTTTCTCAAATCCTCTAAATTTCACCATTAAGTGGGTGTATTGATTTTGAGTAGATGATTATAAAAATTGTGTTTAGTATAGTATGGGCTGTTCATATATGGTATTATATATGTGA
>JAJOOS010019579.1:0-29836 GCA_029582725.1 Solanum chiquidenum
AAAAAAATTGTAATTTGAAGTTGGAATAAAGTTTTGGAAAATGTTTTCCTTAAGTTTTGAAGGGAAGTCATTTTCCTTAAATTTGAGGAAAATGAGTTGATTTGGAAAACATTTTCCAAAATATTTAACCCAACCAAACATGAGAAAATTGAAAAACATTTTCCGGAAAATGTTTTCCTTCATACCAAACACACCCCTAATGTTAACGATAATATGGGGAGGGGAGGCGAGTACTCCCTTTGTCGCAGTCTATCTCAATCCATCTCAAAAAATATATCATATTTTCATGATGGAAAACATAACTTTAAATTGTTATTTCTATCCGTAGTAAAATGATTTATATTCATGTACAAATAATTAAATAATATTTTGACCACAAATTTAAAAAAAATCATTTTTTTCAAGTAAAATAATATCACATAAATAGAAAAAAAATACAACTTTTTACATTTAAAAGTAGAAAAATTAATAAAATATCTAATATTGAAACGGATCGAAATAATAATACAAAATCTCCTTATGTTTCACGTTGCATGTGCTTTGATATGAGGCACATCGAGATTCCTAACTGAAATCTAATTAAATCTTATATCTTTATTATTTTCAAAATGCAAACACCTAATTTAAAAATATTGGCAATATTTTAAATTCATGCTTGAAGTCAATGTGCTTCAATTATTTACTCACAAAGTACATGATTTCGTATATAAAATTTAGCTTATATACAAAAAAAATAAAAAAATCTTATAAATATAATAAAGTTAATGTTCACATCACATTAGTGATTCGACGGTGGCAAGAGTGATTGGAGAGAAGGGCAAAATGGGGAATGATGATTTCTTTTTAAATTTTAATATTTCGAACAAATTTTGTTTTTTATCAGATGAAAAATATGTTGCTATTTGAAATCAAGTTTATACTTTCTTCATTGATTTTTATTTATTTAAAGTTTTGATTTTGCATGTTCTTTAATAAACAATGATTGATTTAAATATTTTATTATAGTTTCTATATTAATTAATTAATATTTAATCTTAAAGTTTGAAACTGTTGAGAGTAAAATATAAAAAATAATATATATTTTTCTTAATATGTTAAAAGTGACAAATGAAAATGAAAACGTATTTTTAATATAGTGGAGAAGTAAAAGTGAATGGAAAGAGTATTACTCTATCCGTTTCAATTTATTTGTTTGATTTTGACTTAACGCCTAGTTTAAACAAGTATTAAAGACTTTTAAATTTTGTAGTCTTAAATTAAAGATATGTTGCACGCACCAAAATATCTTTTAATTTTATAGTCTTAAATATATCTGTGAAAAGCTAAAATTAAAGAGTCATAAAAAATAGAAAAACATTTTTTTAAAAGTTGACTAAAAAAAAAAACACGAACAACAACAACAACATCTCTAGTGAAATCCCAAAAGTGAGTTTTGGAGGAATAAAGTGTACGCAAATCTAATCACTACCTCATGATGGTAGATATGTTTGTGAATGACCCTCCGCTCAAGTGGAGAAGAAGGAGACAAAGAAGAAAAGATAATACTAACAAAAAAATTTGTACACAAATCTATCAAAAGGGAACACGTACAACAACAAAATAGTGTAATAATCAATAAACAAAAACTATAATAAAATAACTAATACAATAACAAACACTAACTAGTAAAATATCATTCGGTAGACGATCTCTCGAAGACTAATTCTAGAGTACAAAATAATACAATAACAAACACCAACTAGTAAAATATCATTCGGTAGGCGATCTCTCGAAGACTTATTCTAGAGTCCAAAACAAATTAGCGGAAACATATGCTATAAGGATGAATGATTTTTTTTTACCATTAGCCCCCAAAAAATTAAAGAAAATAAAATAGTAAGTAATCCTTTTATCTATTATAATTTTTTTTAATGAAAAATCAAAAAATTCAATCAATATTTCTAAAATAAAATAAAATATTAGACAATGCAAAATTAGGCACTGTGTCTAAAATAATTAAGACAATGCAAAATTAGGCATTTTGCCTAAAATAATCTGGCAAGTTCGGCAACAGGCCATAACGGCGTCGTTTCTCAGTTTAATTAGAAGTCAAAACACATAGCTCATTTTGGAAGGTACTGTAATGGCGATTGCTAGGATCGTATCCCTAAAAGCCCTCGTACATGGAGTTTCAGTTTCACGATGGACTCCGCTATCACGAGTCCTCCGGCTCCGTTCTCTTCCTCTATACTCCGCCGTGCGAGATTATTCCGCCTACATTTCGCCGCCTTCTAAGGCCGTTGTCTACGATCAACACGGCTCTCCTGATGTTGTCACTAGGTTAAGTAACTCTTCTATTTCTCTTCAGTTTACTTTTCAAATTTCAATTAATTGTAAGTTTATGTGTGTATGTTGCAGAGTGACGGAGCTTCCGCCGGTGGAAATTAATGACAATGATGTGTGCGTTAGAATGCTTGCGGCTCCGATCAATCCTTCTGATATTAATAGAATTGAAGGTTAGAATATTTTACTAAGTTTTAGCTTCTTTTAATCCATAATGACAGTTATATGTGCAGAGATTTATGTTGAGAACTACTACTCTTTCAGTTTCAATTTGTTTATCTGATTTTTGATATTGACATGTCACCTGGAAAGTTACAATTAAAGAGTTGTCAATAATAGGGATCCGTTTTGGTTAGGAGGTGGGAGCTTTGAATATGTTACTGTTGAGGCTAGTATAACTGAATAACATGTACTTCACTTAAGCAAGCTGTTGTTGTTGGTATAAGCTAACTAGCACAGACAAACTGAAGGATCGAGTTGAACACGATGAAAACAAAAATATTTAAAATCTATACTCACCACGAATATTGTGTTCAAAGGTCTATGATATTAGGATTGTTCAAAACCAAACCGAGACCAATAACCCGAACAGGAAAATGCTTATTGGTTTAGTTGTATCGGTAATGGTTTTGATTTTTTCTTGGGTTACCACGGTTTGAGATTTTCTCTTAACTAGTTAACCGATAAGTAAATTAATAAATTATGTTTATACCATTTAGTATATAAAGTTCTTGACTTAGGATTTAATTTCATATGTTCATTTTTGGCCGTCTCAAACTCTCAGTTCCTCTACAAGGTGTCAAGTGTCAACTCATATGCATGATATTGTATATGGTCGTCATTAGTTACAAATATTAACAAAAGTATTAACAACTGTCAATAAACAGATTATAACAACTCCATATTCCATAGATCTCTTTGAAGGGTCCAGGTTTTGCACCAAATAGGAAAAAAATACAGTAGAAATGTATAGTAAATACATATTACAACATACCATTAAAAACCAAAACTTGACTACTCAGTAGAGGGAAAAAAGCAGCCACTAGCAAATGAAGTAGAGGAAGAGAATGGCAATCTCTGATTCTGCAGTAAGGATTTTGCCGCTTAAACATGTAGTCTGATTCAAGAACAACCAAGGGATGACTCATTAAGCAAGAAGGTGAGCTTATAACTCCAATGTACAGTACCCATGAATCAGGAGGGAAATAAAGTTGGAAGCATGTCCTTTTTCTTCTTCAAAACCATTTTCTTAAAAAGGTCTAGACACTTGTTCGATAATGTTCAGCTTGTGTTTGACTGTTTGTGTCCAATTGGAGTCTTGACTCTGAATACGGAATTACATTTTAGTATTATGCTTGGTTGGATACAAATATGCCAAAGCATTATACTATGAAAGTACTATTACGACGGATTTGGATTGTCCTTGTTACTTTCAATGCAATATATATCACCTAATACATTGGATAGTATCAATTTGCCAGTATGAACATCTAATTAGAGTGTACCTTATAAAATAAAATAAAATTACATCTAATAAGAGCGTAGGGTTGTATTGCATATGCATTTTGGTGCATTGTGCTAGAAGAGAAAAAAATAGATGTTTCTAAGATCTCAACTTGCTCATAACACCTATGTTTGGACAGAAGTAGGTCTCATTAGTTCTATATGTTTCAAAGTTAATCAACTTTTGACTTCAGTGGACTAGGGGTTGGGTGGCAGAGGCAATATTTAGCTTTTCTTTGTGTGACTTGCTTTTCGTCAAATGATGCCTTCTTGCCCTAAAGTCTTTTTTTTTTCTTTTCTTTCATTTAATCAATCACTCAATCAATTATGCATCCGTCCCAAATAAGGACTAAATACGTAACTTAAAAAGTCACAAGGATTTTCAGTCCAGCTGAGCTACCTGAACCACTTTGAAATAAGTCTCCTTTCTTTATGGAACTTCTTTCGTTTTGAACGACGCCGGTCCTATTTCATCTCTTGCCGCGGCTAGTCTCTTTGACCAGGGCTCAAATCAGACTTCACCGAGTAATGAGAAACTTAGGACCTAGGTACGTAAACTTGCTAGTCGGATTTCTGACCACATTCTCCATAGGGCCCTCTTATCTCTTCCTTGGTACACATCACAGGAAAAAAACCCAAAAACAGAAAGAGAAAGAAGTAAGTCAAAAAATAGGAAATACTGCTAGATGGCTACCAGATTAGCAGCAAAGGCTCCGCTTTCCTAATCAAAAGATAGGAGAGCACCCCTTCTCCCGAAGTTACGGGGTCTTTTTTTATTTTTATGTTGAAACTTTATGTCAGCCAGGGGACCCTGATCATAAATTTCGAACATTCGATCCCATTGATGGAGGTCTGCTTCAGCCATTCTTTTCTTTCACTGTTAAGACTAGTTTTCTGACTTTCTCACAGATTTCACAGTAATTTCCCCAAATCTATTGTACCGCAGGAGTTTATCCTGTCCGACCACCGATGCCTGCAGTTGGGGGATATGAAGGTGTTGGAGAAGTACATGCCATTGGCTCTGCAGTTAAGGGTCTTTCCCCGGGAGATTGGGTTATCCCTTCCCCACCTTCTTCAGGTAGAAATCTGTTACTCATTAAAACATCAAGTTATGCACCCGAAGCATACTTTACTAGACTTAATACCCACTGAAGGAACTTAATTTGGTATTCTGATACGCATCAATACACCAATGTTTTCGTGCAGGGACATGGCAGACCTACGTCGTAAAAGAACAAAGTGTGTGGCAGAAAGTTGATAAAAGCACCCCAATGGAGTATGCTGCGACTGTTATTGTCAATCCGTTGACTGCCTTGAGAATGCTCGAGGACTTTATTGCATTAAAATCAGGTTTTCCAAATTTTGAATCTAATGTTTACTGCTTGCTTCCATCTCCCTTGTTAATGTTTTTCATAAGCAGGGGACACTATTGTGCAAAATGGTGCTACAAGCATAGTGGGGCAATGTGTTATTCAACTAGCTCGACTTCGTGGGATTCATAGCATCAATATCATTAGAGACAGGTGGAGTTTAACTCTGCTGAAAATATGTTGTGGTCTTGGTGTATTTGAAGTTATCTTATTTCTCAAAATAGTTGTTCAGAGCACAGTCTAATTCTCTGGTTTGAAAACCTTCCTTTGTTCTCTGGTTTGAAAATCTTGCTTTCCTTGGCAACATGCAACTTATGATTAAAGTTTATAATTGCATAAAATAGATGCCTTTCTATTTGCATCTGTAATTCCTTGCTATGGTAAAAATGACCCGATATTACCATTATGATGTCATTTTTCGTGATGTCCTAAATTTCCCCTTTTATTGCTGGTGCAGTTTCCTTATGTTTGACATTAAACTTGGATTGCCTGAGAGGTGCCTCTTTATACAGGAGCATTCAGCAATCTAATGGTACTAATGTCTGCAAGTTTGTTAGAGCCGATAATCTCTATGGATTAAGAGGGATTTCCATTCGATTGGTTATCTGAATGTTTAGATATGGTTCTCCAATATCCCACATTAAAAACTGTAGCAATTTTTTCCCAAGAGTCGTCTTAGTGGTACTATTCTAGGAAAGGTTGAGTCATCCCTGATTAGTGCTGCTAACTTCTGTAATCATTTAACAACTTGCAGCCTAAAAGAACATCTTTCCTTCTACGTAGCTTCCAAACTCTCCTAAAATTTTCTAGGCTGTCTCACGTAATTGCAAGTTTCACTTTAGGACGATGAGTTTGATATATGAAGAGCTTCCTATCATCTTTCTCCATTTCCAATGTTTCTGTATAAATTGTGTTCATTTCCTTGAGTGCTTTTCCCGATGAAAGTAAAGTAATGAATTTATACACAAATAAGGTCTCAGGTTTTTGTTTTTTTTTATCATTTATACGTGTATGATGTTAGGTCTTATTAATTTAATACAAATTGCTACGCATGAGGTATCACAGGATTATAAACTCAATTCTCTCAGGGCAGGATCAGATGAAGCAAAAGCCCATCTCAAGCAACTAGGTGCTGATGAAGTGTATACTGAAAGCCAACTGGAAGTGAAGAATGTCAGAGGTCTTCTGGTAACAATCAACAACCATTTTAAGTTGATAATGACTTGTGTACTGAACTGTTTATGTAGTGCCATTGCTGCAGGGAATTTTCCTCTATCCCCCTTTTCAACCCTACACATTTCAATGTGTCGGGACAATGTTCTAAAGTAGTTTTCTCTCCATTCCCTTTCAAGTGGTTTTGTAGTTTTTAAATTTGGTTTGAAATAAGTGATATTTGAAGAAACCAAGAAGGTATTAATTATCTTTCCCTCAAAATTACCCTCATCTAATAAATGATTGAACAAACTTGTAAGAAGTCTTTACAATTTCCTGGTTATTATAAAAAAAAAAGTCTTCACAAATTCCCATGAATAAATTTGAGAAGAAATAAAGGTTAATAGAGTCAAATAGCATTCTTAGATTAAAGTTCAAAAGTAGCTTTCTTAATAGGTGTTCAAAAGGCTAAAAAATCAATGGAGGGAGTAGTTTAACTTCTCTTATACATTTTTTTAATTGGTATTTTCCATTCCAAACATATTTTTATTATTTCCTTTGATGTTGTGTAGGGCAATATACCTGAACCTGTTTTAGGCTTTAATTGTGTTGGTGGCAATGCTGCTTCATTGATCCTAAAATTCCTGAAGTAAGATGGTATTCTTAGTTTTATTTTCTAGTCAATTCAACTTGCCAGAAATAAAGACATATAGCATGTTTCTTGCAGGCAGGGTGGCACTATGGTGACATATGGGGGGATGTCAAAGAAACCGATAACTGTATCTACTTCGGCTTTTATATTCAAGGCAAGTCTCAAGCATCACACTTTCATGTACTTCCTGTGAAGAAGTGGCTCTATGGTAGAACTATTTTCAATTATTCCTGAATGAGCAGTAGCATAGGTGAGGGAAGTTGTGAGAACTTGGACGGTAAAATAGGATCTTGAGATGCATTCACAGTGTTCCAATCTTTGAGTTATTAGGTAGAATCTATTAAATTCTCGTAACCTGCAGGTCTTACATAAGTACCTCTGTGTTGAGATTTTTTCATCTTCTCCAATTGTAACTGTTCTAAACAAAGTATTAAAACCTCAATGAGGCCAACAAGCTGTATGGAGAGTCTTGCTTTACCAGATGTCTGGGCTCATCTCAACATTGGCCACCTTCTTGCCTCTCCACCCCAATTCCCTACAAAAGGATTAAAAGAAAACTAGAAAACAAACATCAATAAGGTGCCTATTTAATGCATAATTGAAAACAGAGAATACTTGACGTCAGTAGGGAGATCAAATAAGAGCCTCAAGTATATGCATTTAGCACCTGTAAAAATTTAATATTACTAGTGAGTGATGTGTTAGTGAATGCCACGAGGAAAAAGATTACTGAACTGTTTTAGAAACTATATTTTCAGGAGCTTACCTTGACAGGATTCTGGCTACAGAGGTGGATGAGTTCAGACAAAGCTGAAGAGCGCCAATCCATGATAGACTATCTTTTGGGCCTATGTCGAGATGGGAAATTGAAATACGAGTATGAACCCCCCTCTCTCACTTGATGTCAAGATGTCCTTGTGAAAGAAAAGTTTAAGATTGTGATAACTAGAATTTTGATGCAATTGAAAATTAAAATATTCAGTGATTCTTCTAAACAGTTGAAATTTGAAAATGTTTTTTGCGGATGAAAGTGGGCAAGGAAGTCATTTGTTAGCCTAATGATGCAAGACGAATGGCAGATCATTTACCACCCACCCGTCTTAGATGCGGGGATCTGACGTTGAATCTCCATTTTCATACAGGATGGAAGTAGCACCTTTTGATGATTTTCATACAGCTCTGGAAAAGGCAATGGGAAAGCGAGGAAGGCAACCCAAACAAGTTCTTAAATTTTAAGTGCAAGTATGAACATTACTCTAATTTGAGTGCTGTAATCATAAGCTGTGTACCTGTATTAGCCTACATAGTTATTGTTGAGGTCCTCCAGAGTCCAAATCCAAAAAAAATGTTGTGAGGCGTAGAAATTGATGTCATCGCTGATAGTCGTATGGGGCTATGGGCAGAGAGTTGAAGAGCTCTTTGTTACTGCAGACCTTTTTGGTTAGATCAAGCCAGCTGAGGTAAATGTATCCTGAAGAAATAATAAGGCAATCGACAGTGCCACTCGTTGTGGCATCTATTCTCCTTTCTCAAAAGAGGTTCAATTCAGAATTCCTGTCTGTATCATTTGGCCTTTAAACTATGACTGACCAAACTTTTCAATGTGAATTTTGACGGTTCACTGAGACATGGTTTGGACATGTAAAGAGTAGAGGAGTGGATGCTTCAAATTGAAGTGGTGCTCCTTTTTCCACACCACTTTTTCATGTTCTCTATAGTATTTTGCCATGTTTTTTACACCTCCGTTGTTTATGTTTGAATTGTTTTTCCTTGAGCCGAGGGTCTATTGAAAATAAGCTACAACCTCTCTACCTTCCAAGGGAGCAAAATATGTGTACTCTATCCATCTCAGACTTCACTTGTAAAATTATATTGAATTTGTTGTTTATTAGTACGAAATATTAGTAGACAATCCATCTGTGCTGCTTGGACTCTCCAAAAGGGTATGGATCCTTCAAGAATACACTATATTTGGTGGATCCAACAAGCACCCAGCAACATTTTCTAAAGAATCCGAACAACATAGTAAGGATATTTTTCCTTCTTGAAAAGTGTAGGATTCAAGAGTGTGTTTGCCTCATAGAACAAAAACTTGCAAAGCTCTCATTGGTATTATTGCTTATTTTCCAAAGGATAACTCAAAAGTGTTGCAACAACATACCCAGTGTAAAGTGGGATCAGGGAAGGGTGGTGTACGCATCCTTAACACTTACCTTGTGAAGAAAGTAGAGAGGTTGTTTCCGATGACCCTTGGGTCAAGTGAAGCAAAAGTGACTCAAACACAAATTCAATGCAAAAAAGCAATTCAAAATTGAAATATCAATACCATTATATTATCAAACTCTTATACAACAGCATATTCGCAAATAATCACTTTAGTTTCTTTCTTTTTCATCCTTATTGTTCTTCTGTTCTATGATTTGTTTACAAACAGTTTTGAGTTTGTAAACAGAAAACGACTAGTTTCTTTTTTTACAGAAAATTTCGATAGGGGGAAGGATTCTTGAGTAGAATATGAATCCATTGATTACTCCCCCATCATGCGTGCGCTCCCTTATAACAACCCCGTGTATGAAGGGAGGAAAACCAAACTCTCGAAGCTCAGCTTAAAAGAACAATCAAACAGATGTCACAAATGGCTAACCTGCCACAACCAAATCACACTACAGACATTGATGAAACAAACTATTGAGGAAATATAGTATGGATCATCACTTGGTTGTATCGGGATCAAACTTAAGAGCCTCGTTCCATATGAGCTCCTTAATGTCTTCCTCGCTTAGAGATGCTTGTTCAAAGTCGAAATTGAAAGGAGAAGTGCAAACTGGTTCCTCATTTATCTCATGGAGACTTATCATGAATGGATGATTCAATGCATCCTCAACTGCATGCACATGAAATCAATAGAAGAATCAATGAGTAAGAAAACAAGTTTAGAAAAGTTCAACTTTTTTTTATGCAGTGGTTGCCCAAGAGCATACCGGTTATGCGTTTAGATGGGTCAAAAACCAACATCTTTTCTGCAAGATCAAGGGCTAAAGGGGACACATCTGGGAAATGTTCGGAGAAGGGTTGCTTTGGAACTTGAGGCAGCTGCTTGACGTACTTCCTAGCATTGTCACTCCTTAGGAATCCAAGATCAGACT
Source organism: Solanum chiquidenum (assembly GCA_029582725.1). Taxonomy (NCBI): domain Eukaryota; kingdom Viridiplantae; phylum Streptophyta; class Magnoliopsida; order Solanales; family Solanaceae; genus Solanum; species Solanum chiquidenum. Next base: position 10,146 of record JAJOOS010019579.1, read on the forward strand.
CCTCCGGTGAACCTAATAACTTATTCACAGAAAAGAGCAACATAACAGGCCTCATTGTTAAGTCTATAAAGACAATGACAATCAAGTAGATCAACTATAGATGAGCCTTGGTGTTAGTTAATGAATATATATACTACTCCCTCCGTTTCAATTTGTTTGTCTTACTTTCTTTTTTAGTCTGTTTCAAAAAGAACACCTCTTTCCTAATGTGGAAACTTTAATTTAAATATCTCATATGATATGTTTAAGACCACAAGATTCAAAAGTCTTCTTTACTTTAAACTTCGTGCCCTGTCAAACTAAGACACAATTTGAAACGGAGATTTAGAAGAATAAGATACAACAACATATCAGTGTAAGCAGACATACCTTAATGATAAGCCCCAATTGCTGAGCATAGTCTCTGCCGGGAAAAAGAGGCTCTCTCTTAATAAGTTCCATCAAAATGCAACCAACTGACCATATATCAATTGCTGCAGTATATTCAGTACAATTAAGTAGTAACTCGGGTGCCCTATACCATCGAGTAACAACGTACTCTGTCATGAAATCTGCCTCTGAAGTGGTTCTAGCAAGCCCAAAATCACAGATCTTGAGGTCACAGTTGGCATTGAGTAGCAAGTTGCTAGGCTTCAGATCCCGGTGTAGAACATTAGCAGAATGTACATACTTCAGTCCACGTAATAATTGATAGAGAAAGTACTGAAAAGCATCATAAAGAGGATGTTACAAAACTTTGCCAAACCAAAGTCAATATTCCATTGTGCCAATATACACAATATTATTAGCACATACATTAAAACAATAAAGTGTGGATTTGTTAAATAGGAGTTAATATAGAATTATTTGAAAATAACAGCTTTACTAGTTGAAGTAAGATCATTTGCTGATTTTTTTTTTTGATAACCGCGAAATCTCTAAGAGCCAGTGATGCACCATTCGAACTCAATGGAGCATCGGCCCCACTGAGAAACATCATATTAAGACTAAATTAATTTAAACTACCATCATTCAATTTCTAGTAATGAGATACTGAAGACTGCAAGTAAATAAAGACGGGTTCAATAGAAATTGAATAGGCATAAATTATGACAGCACAAATATGGTAAAGCTTGGTCAGGCAATAGTAGTTCTTTTTTTTTCTTTAGTGGGTGAAAACCTGTATGCAGTAGATGGTGAGAAATTGAAAAATTGTGGTGCCATCACAAAAAAAAAAACAAAAAAAGCCAGTCCGGTGCACTAAGCTCCTGCTATCCGCAGGGTCCGGGGTACAGCTGGTACACAAGGGTCTATTGTACGCAGCTTTACCCTACATTTCTGCAAGAGTTTGTTTCCACAGCTCGACACAAAAGAAGAAAAAGGAAAAGCTGAACTTAGATAAAACATCCAATTTGAGCCTTCAACATGCAAGTAAACATAACTAGTCTCATTCAGATTACTCTAAAATTTTCTCCTGTGTTACTAGAAATCGTAGAATTGTTTTGAAAACAAGCATAAATTGCAAATAGCATCACAGGATGTTACAAAATAAAAAACCATCAACGAACCAGCTAATAAACAAGCTAGTGAAAGGAGTTACTCCCTCCATTCCACTTTATGTGACACTATTTCTTTAGTAGTCCATTCAAAGAAGAATTTCACATTTCTATATTTCCTTATTGACATGGGTGCAACAACATTTTTGGAAAGTCAGAGTAGTTCATTGAACAGTTCTGCTGAGAACACCATAAAATGTGAAATGAGCTTTCAAATTATGTAGCCATCTTCAAACCTTAAATTGGATAAATTGGAGTGTAGCGTTGGTTGTATACTAGTGAATATTTAAGTTCTATCTCATTCTCACTGATTCTGGCAAATAAATCCATTAATACAGAACAGCTAGGATGAACAAATTACTTTTTTTGTTCAAGCACACCATTTGTGCAGGTGCTAGTTTATCAAACTTGTAAGTTGTAACTATGATCAGGGTAAACTACCCATTTCCACAGTATGCAACTTCTTAGCACATCATCGAATCAGTAATCTCCAGCAGGTTTGATCTTTCTCATTAAGCATCAATTATAATTGTTCGTATAACAAATTACCAAGACATTCTATTCACATTAAAATTGGATTTTCTAATTGTCACAGAGTGATTGTTATATATGCATTATTTAAAAGTTAATGAAAATTGAGCATAAGTAGAGAGGCATACATACTTGACAATGATCTTCTGTGAGGGCCTGTGAAGAGCGTATTATCTGATGCAGATCAGTATCCATTAGCTCATACACAATATACACATCATTGAATTCCTCTTTGTCTGGTGGTTTTACTAAATCTTTTATTTTGATGACCTGCAGAACCAGTACACCACTATCAAAATCTAGAAATATTGATAACCAAATTAAAGACACTATAGACAAAGTAATAAACTTCGTTTCAGAAACTATTGAGTGAAAACATAGTCTTTATCTGCAGATCCATGACAGTCAAACTTAAGATTCCATTAGCACTTGGTACAAGCAAACAGAAGATATATACTTGAAAAAGGGCGAAGGGAAGACAAAATGAATCTCAAAGATTAAGCATTATACTAGTTAAAAAATAATCGACAATACATTTTCATGATCCATGTGAGAAAGAAGTTTGATCTCGCGAAGAGTCCTCTTTGCATCAATTCTATTTTCAAATGCATTCCCAATTTTTTTGATTGCTATCTCCTCCTTCGTCTCCGAATTTGTAGCACAGCTGCAGGGAAACCCAACAAAAAGTCAATTTGCCACCCAATCAAATCAAATCAATAATTCACCATAGTTATCCCAATTAACATAAATAAATCCTTTAGTTTGTCACTTGCTTCTCATTCTCACTAAGGCAAAAGACTTCAACTTTATTCACAACAGAAAAGGGTCTCAATATATGACCCAATCATCGCATTTTTTATATTCTTTCGAGGCTTATCAGACATGCATCTATACATATGAGCTATGGAAGTACACACTGAAACCCCAAAAATTCTAACAAAAGCACCAACTTCAGTAAATTTTGATATTCAAAATGCACACACATGAGCTGATCCAGGATAACTGCATTCATTTCTATCAGCTCAGATCATGTTTGTGTGCCTCAACACCAAACTTGAACCCCAACTGACTTTAAATCCTAAATCCGCAATTTACACACCCAAAATAGTCTTGCAGCAAGTTTAACTACACCAACTATCTATAGACATGCCAAGTTTCTGGACCACCCTCTAAATCCTGAATTCGTCTCGTAAATTCAGCTAGCATTTGACCATAGATTTTGGGAATCAAATTTTAAAAAATCTAATCTTCAAATGTTTTCAATTTCCCCAAAACTTGCTCAGATCAGTCTCTCAATTTTAGGACTTCCACTCACAAAAAATCCATAATTCAAAAATTACAACTTCAAAAACACAACTTTTTCAAATTTCAACATCAAAATCTAATAGCTAGAGCTGAAAAATAAGAATTTTAGGGATGAGTGAAGTACCAGACGATTCCGTAAGCTCCACGGCCTACAGGTTGAATTGGAGGGACATACTTTGAGGTAACTTCAAAGAAGTTACCCACAATATTGTACTCAACATATTTGCCATCCCGAGTTGGAATTCCTTTAATTTCCACTGAATTTTCAATGTTTTCAGCATCCATTTCTGCTATCTTCGTAACCCTTTTTTGCTTCTGGCAGAATTCGATTTGGAATGTTAAGAATCTCAGAGCTCTGTTCAAGAAATAGCAGAAAAAGCTATGGGGGGAAGTATGAACGGATACAAAATGAGTGGACCCGACCCGATTTTTGTTGGGCTTTTTGAGTTTGAATTTTGAAAGGGATTCCCTCCCTCCTCATTCCCCCCTCCCCAATTACTCTGTCCGTCCTAATTTATATTGGATACGATATTTAGGAAAGTAAGGAATTTGTGATTATTAATTGCTATATCATAAAATTTAAAGTTAGATGTACTTACTACATAGGCGGACCTATATGGTGAGGAGGGGTAATCGTGTGTACCTGTTAATTTTGAATTTTTTTTTGGAATATATAACTTGAGATTTTATCAGATACGCTAAGACACAAAATAAGTTGGGTGTATGGTTTGAAATAGCTAGTAAGTTCCTTTTTTCGACTTGAATGGCGTGGGATAAAAAGTTTTACCAATACGGGTTATTTAATTCATATTTATACATTAATATACTAATTTTATGTGTTTTTAATGAAATTATCGAGCAAAGTAATAATATGCTTTAACTAATATGCATCTATCCTTCATGATATATATATTTATTGTCTTTGAATTTCGAATCTACCTCTAGTTATTAAGAATAAGAAGTTGTTATTTATTTTTTTGAGATCGATTAAAAAGAAAAGAGCGAAATTAATTGGGATAAATGAATAAATAGAATAAAGCATGGTTTCATATGTTTGTGAAGGAGTAGTTTAGTATATTTGGTTCACATGACAAAAATGAGATATACAAGAAAATTAGAAGGATAAATATATCATTTTATCTTAGAATTCTACACTCAAATTATACTTGCAATAACAACATAGTTAAAATAATCTCAAAAGTGAAATTATACTCTCATATTTAATTTACTCCTCTTTATAAAATATGGTATAATATACCACAATTATAATACGAATATGTATCACATAACCATAGGGCAATAATATTTTTTATATATATAAATGACAAACATGTCATTTATCAAGTCAACGTGTTTATTTAAAGATTACTGTATTAAGTAAGATATGATGACCAAGTAAACTTCATTTTCTGTTTGATTACTTTTATCTTATTATAATTTAGCCAAATTATTATTCCCTCCTTTTATTTATACGGTCAAGGGACATTAAAGATAAAGAAAAAGGATCGTCGTAGGTGTATAATAGAGTTTTTCATACAAATATCTAAGGCTAGAAGATCTCTAGAAATACTATATAACATACCGTGAACTAAAATATTGAACGAACCACTAATTCAATTATCTCTCGAAGACAAATTGAGGGGTAGCCAAATGAAAAGAAAGCTAGTAGGTCGGCCTTTGATGAATTTTGAACTAACGTATAAAGTGAAAAAACTTATTTTTGCTTTCGCATGCCAACCATGTCTAATATATTAAAAATAGATTTTATTTTTTACATATCTATTTTAACAAATTGAGATTTTCTTATCATTAAAAATAACTACTTAAATTAATTGAAGTAATAATAATCGAATGTAGATTTACAATATCTCAGAATTGTAATTATGAGATAACCTAATTGTAAATCAAACAACCCCCAAATTTGCAACACACATTTGAAAAATTACTATAGAATAGTATAATTATAATAATAACACAACTTATTGACGTATAATGGTCGTAATCGTTGACAACTCATCAAGAGGTACCTTAACTATAGCTTCTTCTTTCTAATAGTATTATACTATTTGACTTAGGTCATTGCTTGCGTTAAGGTTGAGCCCATATTGTAAGAATTAAAGCTATCATTATCTTATATATGGTAATTAAAGAGGATACCTACCAAAAATTGACTAATTTAATTACTTTGATTCCACAATCAAAACTCAAAAGAAGAAGAAACTAACAAGAATAGAAAAAGAAAACGACTTACAATACTTTCGTGTACGTTTTTGTAACTTATTTCCATCTAATCTTAGAAAATAAACATGAAAAGTACGGTTAGAAAGTGCATAATAATTAAACATTATGCATTGAAATGGGCATTTAGACATAAATTGAATGATATTTAAAAAGTGTATTTGAATTTAAAAGTTGAAATTGTATTTAAGCAAAACATGTATTCTACTTTTAAAAGAAAAAAAATAAAATTTTGTTAGAAAAGAACTCCAATTGAAAATAGGGAAAAAGCTCAAATATGCCATCGAACTTTCAGAAAAGGCTCATTTGGTGCAATAAATGTGTAATCATACTAGAAGAGTTAGATTAGAAATGGAGAATCATAAGGTGGGATTGACTTCGATGAAAGATCAGAAGTGAAAAGCAAGATTGAGATAATTCGAATATGTAAAAAAATAGATGTATGAATTTTCTAGTGCAAAGGTGAGGGAGTGATTTTAGGAAATGTAGAGATAGATCGAAAAAACATCAAAGAAACTAATTAAATAAGATATGTAGTGCTGTCAAAATGGGCTGACCCAACTCAATTCAACCCAACCCTAACGGGCTAGAGAGTTAAATAGGTTGGGACGGGCTGACCCTTTTAATTAAAGGGCCTATAAAATAGCAGCCCAATCCAGCCCTAAGTGGGTCACGGGTTGGGACGGGTTGACCCTTCAACTAAAAAATGAACAATATTACTCTCTTAGAAAGAATATCTAAGAGTATTGAACGTTGACATCTATGAACACGACATCAATACATACAAATTTTTATTTATGAATCACACACTTCGGTGAATACTTACAAAATACATAATAGTCAACGTAAGATCTAGCGGGAAAATGTTGATCATTCCACCATTCCTCCCACAAAAACTAGCTAGTTTAAAAGACTAGATTTTTTATTTTTTTAAATATTTATTGATAAAAACTTTATAAATAAAACACTACTAAAAATATATATAAAAAATATTTTAAAATATTCATAGCCCACGGGCTGGCTTCTGAGGCTTGCGGGTTGGGCCTACGAAGCTAGCGGGCCAAATGAGGCTGGGCTAAAAAGTCTCGTTCCTAAATAGGCCACAAAAATTAGGCACAATCCCACTTAATTCAAAGATTGGATTGGACCTGCCAGCAGGCAAAACCCATTTTGACAGCTTTAATGATATAACTCAATTTTAACTTATAAAAGACATGAGTTTACTAAGGAATAGTAGAGAGCACAAATTAAGATAGAACGTTATTTCATATTTGTCCTTTGGTTTTGTTACTACCTGTTTTTTTTAATTATTATTTTACTTGGAGATAAAAGACAAGTTTGTCACTTCTTTATATTTTATTTACTCAAACAAAGTGACTACTCCACAAGTAGTTAAAATAATGCAATTCATCTCAAAGTGAGACTTATACAATTCAAATATAGTCTTTGTTCATCCTCTATTCTTGTAAACTTGCACAATTTATCACATCAAAAACATGGTGAATATTTAATATTCCAAATTCCAAGATTTCTTCCTACGACTGATATTGAAATAGAAAAACAAAATTTCATTGATCTATACTACTAACAGCAAGCATATCTATGCTACAAAAAATTAGTTAGTAATATAATTGGCAAAACTGATACAAGAAGGTGTGAACTAGAATTTAACTAGAAAATACATAAATCTGTTCATAATTAATTCTTGTGTTACTCTAATCAACCATCAACGCCTCTTTAACTAGTAAATTCACATTCAAAGAGATAAAATTTACCTTTTCCATTCTCCATTAAACTAAAAAAAATAACAATAGATTTAAACAACAAAAAGGCTCATTTCTATTTCATATAATCAATAGATCATACACCCTTGAAATTAAAAAAAAAAAAAAAACTAAAAATAAAGAAATTTTAATTAAATAAATAAAGGTATACTATAAGCTTGAAGCTATATGAGAAAAAAAAAACAGGGGAAACAGAATTTCCCATTATTATTTACATAAAACTTCCTCAGCTTCTAATTAAAATAAAAATTCATCATCTATATGATCCATCAGAATCAACACCAGAATCAAAACTAATCGGAGATCCTCCCGGAGTTTTTTCATTCCCCTTTTTATTTTCCGATCCACCATAAACAAAATCCGCTACAGATTTAATCAAAGAATTCACAATTTTCACCTTTATTTGTCCTCGTTTTGGTGGAGGAAGATAACTTTGCTTCTTCTTGTTCTTGCACTGTTCTTCCATTTTTTTTTCTTTCGAAGAAGAGATTGTGAATAATAAATTAATTTTGTGGTGAGAAACAGAGAAAAAACAGAGACTTAAAAGTGAAGAAATTGAGAGAAGTTATTTAGTGATTTTTGCTGAAATGGCCACATATAAATAGCATTTTCAGTGAGGACTGAAAGTGTAAATTTGAAATACTTGCTGAACAAGGTTGCTACAGTGCAGTGATAGAGTGGCAGTTTTGCTTAGCTCACTAACTTATTACTAATGACGTTTTATTTATTTATTAATAATTTCTTTAAAAGAATCTAGTATTACATAATTATTTGATATTCGGAATTTGCTATTATTCAATTGATTTAAATTTATGTTAAGTGAAATAGTGTACTCTATGTAAAAATTTCTTATAAAACTAAATTTTTAAATAAAAATATCCTCAGTTTTAAAAGAATGACTCAATTTCCTTTTTAGTCTGTTTCAAAAAGAATGATCCCTTTTTTTTTAACAACATTTTAACTTCAACTTTCCACGTGACATAATTAAGGGCCATAAAATTAAAGGATGTTTTGGTACATTTGACATAACTTTAATTTAGAATCACAAAATTAAAAAATCCTCTTTATTTTCTTAAACTATGTATCAAATCAAACTAGATAATTCTTTTCGAAATGGAGGATTATTAGAAGTTGATTTCTTTTATTGTTTTGTTTATTAGGAGGAATACTTGCTTAATCATTAAGAAATGGAAAATTCTAGAAGAATAATCCAATTTTCCCAGTTCCCACAGTTAACACACACACAAACTAAATAAGAAAAAATCATCACATTAAAGTTATAATATGAAGAATTAGTTGAAAATGAAAGTATTTTCGTTTGATTATAAATTTTGAAGTTAAAATTTAAAAGTTGAAAATTTCAATTTTTTTAGTTATGATTTTTGAAACTTGAAGTTGTATTTAGATCTGTATTTTTAGTTGAAAAAGTTTTGTTGAGTGGAATTGAAACTTGAAAATATTAAAAAATAATATTTTAAAAACGTGATCAGATTTCATTACCAAACAAATATTTAAAACAAATTTTCACAATCTAAATCTAAAATTAATAGCAAATGTTTTTGTTGAAAAAAGTTCTTATATAGTTTTTAGGATGATTGTTAAATTATATTATAATTATTTTGATTTTTCACACTGTTTAGTAATTTTGTTTTAATTCGATTAATCTAGATCCATTTTGTGTAGGGTCTCATTCGAAAGGAAATGTTCTAAATACAACCCCATTTGGGGAGAAGCGCCCACTAGGCCACTACCAAGAATTATTCATACCGACGACTCAAACTCGATATCTCTAGTTAAGGGAGGAACAACGTTATTCGCTACACCATAACTTTGATGTGGTTAAATTGTAAATAATTTGAGGCTAAAAAAATAAAAAGATGTTGAAAGAAATGGTTCAATAATTGCAAATTTGCTAAAAGTGACAGTTTGACAAAAATTTTCCGGTCCAGGTCAATCGGACTGTACCGGCTCAGCCCAAGTATGATTTCTTGGTCTGGGCTGATTATGGGCCCCTTGTTTGGGTCGGATCCTGGGTTTGGCCACTCATTGTTCCATCTCGTTTAATTAGAAACTACGTAATTAGACATACTCTATTATCGTATATACTATTACATATACTTTTATAATATTACATATAAATTATCATTAATTAAGAATTTTTTATCATATATTAAGAAAGATACATGTATTTTTGCTATCAGATATACTAAAATAGGGAGAGACGCAAGCGAGATGGGGAGGGAGGTGAGCGAGATGGGGAGGGAGGCGAGCGGGATAGAGAGGGAGGCAAGTGATATATGCGAATCACACTAGATATAAACCAGATACATACATTCACATGTATTTGGGATGTATCTGGATACATATGAGAGTCTCGAGCGAGATGGCAGAGAGCTGAGGGAAGTGAACGAGATTTGTAATGTATATCAGATACATGCGAATCTATTTGGATACTAGAACAAATTACACCTAATTTTGATCCTATATATCCCGAGATAAATGTATATGGGCGTATATGAAGTACCAAAATCTAGTAAGATATGTAATATTGTAAACTAGAGCGTATATATATAGTTAGGTCCTAAACTAGTGAAATTTGGGTAAGTTAACACGAATTTTAAATATTTCACAAAATAGCAAGTTTATTACTAACATTATAGCATGTCGTTAAAAATGCTTAGATGCAAACTAATTTGAAAATCATTATCCCAAAATTGCTATTAAAAATGTTTTGTACTATGTTTTGTTATGTAAAGCCAATATGGAGTAAATATCTTATGATTGCCACTAATCATAAGATGTATGTGGAAGTGACAGCTTATTAGGAGTATTAGAAAAAAGATTTATTGACTTTAATAGTTACTCAAAAATACTTTTTTCTCTTTTACTTCAACTATATATGGTCAATTAGTTTGAAAATTAAATTATGTAAAACTTTTTCAAAATCTATAAAAGGAAGCAAAGACTGACCTGCAACTTTCATGTTACTTTCCAATGAATTCAATTCAACTAAATTCATACTCAGACAACCTAATCATTTTTTTTTACTAAAAAAACAACACTACTAGTACAATTTCAATTGACAAGTGTGAATGCAGAATTTTTTCTTGATTAGGATTGGAAAATGACAAATTAGCTACTTTAGTAGTACTTCACCAACCATGGTATAGTCAAGTGTTTGAACTATAATTAAAATAAGATTATAACATATTCAATGTGATATGATAAGCAAGATTTGAAAAGATTGGAATCATAGACCTTACTTATATATTGTGTATGGATAAATAATTTTCGATTGATTCTCTGTTTTCTTTAAAATATCTTGAATAATTTATGTAGGTCGAGCTTCTTTTTCAAGAAGGACTATTTGAGGGTTCTTCTCCTTTCGAGTAAATTAAATTACTTTATTTCGAATATCTTTCAATAGACTCTTGACTCTAAAAAAATATTTTTCAAAAATAGATAAAGAATTTGAAGAAGTTTATTAAAAAGAAAAAAAATGACAAATTAAAAGTTCAAATATCAATTTTCCAGCTAAGTACATAAGACTACACATTGCAATTAGTATTTTCAAAGATTTTTTTGTTTTTGAAGATATATGAGGATCAAGTTAATGGGAGGGGGATGAACCTAGTCCTAGATTAATTCTAAGTATTTTTACTTCATTCTAGATGTTACTACAATTCCTTCGAGAAGCTTTAATAATTAGCTAATCATAAAATAAAATGAAACTAAATACTCCATTTGTCTCTAATTACTTGTCCACTTTTCGTTTTTAGTTGTCTCTAATTACTCGTCCACTTTTCATTTTTTAGTTGTCCCTAATTACTTGTCAATTTCGACAAATCAAGAAAGGACAATTTTTTTACCTATTATACCCTCAATTAATTACTTGAAAAAGGTAAATTTTTTTGGAAATCTTAAATATTTAATTCATCTAATTCATAATTAAAATGGGTAAAATTGTAAACTCACTATGTCAATCATTGTTTTTTTCATAGGTGTGTCAATTCAAAAGTGGACAATTAATTAGGAATAGAGAGAGTATGTCCTAAATTACTTGATCACTTACTAAATCAAGATAAAATTAATTTAAAATTGTATATTTTACCCCTATATTAATATGCATCATCATGTTTTATGTTCCCATAATTTCTCTTTGGAAGTTTAAACGAAATTAAAGTTCTCAAACAACTTTATTTTTTCAAAGAGTTCATTAAATACTTAATTATTCTTTTGTACTCTTGCTCTCACCAATTTTGTAGTACTTATAATAAAATTGTTTAAGAATAAGTGTACACGTAAACAATCAAAAACAGCTTATAAAGTGAGAACATCAATTTAACACGAATATCAAATAAAATAATGGAGTGACGAGTACAATTAATCTGCTAAATTTTGGAAAGAAAAGAAGTGTTACATCATGTATTGATATTAAAATAAATGTGTATAAGTTCTAATGATATCTTTTATATGTTTTGTGTTATCATAAATTATCTTGATATCTATCAATATGAATATAAAGTAAATTAATTAAATTAATCATCTTATATGATTTTTAAAGTATCGTATAATATGAGACTTGAGAGAGTAATAAGAAAGTACAGAATTTACAATATGCACTCTCAGGTCATAAATATGATGTACAGCTAATAAGTTGGAAATTTTCTTGAAAAAGTTGCATTCACATTATACAATTTTTTTTTCTTTCTTTTGACCAAAGAACAATTTCTTTGTAAGTATGTCAAATAGACCAGTGCCCAAATAGAAAAAGGCAAAATAAATGAATAAATATATAACTTTAAAGGAAATGAAAAAACATAATCCTTTACGATTTGAATAATAAAAAATTGATCCTACACACTAAAATTGAAAATAACACTTTATATCATTCTTTTTTGTATTATATCCATCGTGTTATTTTTTTGAATAAAACATTTTAACTATTTATTATGGAATTAAATTGGGGATCAAGAACCAAAGAATGACTCGGAGTCACTATTTTTTGTATGAAAATACTCCATCGTTCACTTTTACTTTTTTAATATTTTAAAAAATAAAGTTTTGTTTTTAATATATCAAAGAAAAAATTTCATTTTTCAACAAAATTATATATCAATGTATATAAGTATAATAAAATATTTATAATTATTGTTTATAAAAAATGTTTGTAAATCGACAAATAAAAGTCAACAGTGTAAGTGTAACCCTTGGAATCTGGCAATCTGTCGATTTTGAAGTATGTTTTTAATTGGAGTGGGGTTAGAAGAGTCAAATTACTGCCACGTGTAATTCAGACAGTGATTGTCATGTGGAGGGTAGTCTTATATTTTTTTTATTCGATATTTAATATTCACATTGAAGCCTTTAAAAAATAACGTTTTCTATAAAAATAAAAAATTAATGAAAGGTTCACTAAGATGTCTCATAAGTGCCAGCTAGTATGAGTTATGGTGACTAACAAAGATTCTGATGGAGTGATAAATATTCATTCATCCTTAATTAAAGGTTTTGATTTTGAATCTCATTCGATACAAAATTATTTTTGTTGGAAGCGATTTACCCCACATCTTTCAAAATGAATTTTATAATATTCAAACGAGCAAAGTTTCTATTAATATGAGTATGAATTGCCATTTCTTTTGCTTATGCAAATGGAGCAAGTCCATTTCAAGTTGGACAAATATATACCAAAAATCACTTGTACCCTTTCTCGTAAGTTTCTTACTGCTAATCCGTTCCTAATTACTTGTCCATTTTTCCTTTTTTAGTTGTCCCTAATTACTTGTTTATTTTGACAAATCAAGAAAGTACAAAAAAATTTACGTGTCATACCCTTGATTAATTATTTTGAAAAAGGTAGAACTTCTTGAAAATCTTAAACTTTTAATTAATCCACTTCATAATTAATAAGGGTAAAATGGTGAACTCACGTCAATTATTATTTTTATAAGTATGTCAATTCAAAAATGACAGGTAATTAGGGACGGATGGAGAAATAACTAAGTGATCTTTTCATAATGTGTAAACACTCTTTTTTACATGTGCCAATGTCTTTTAATTTCTTAACGTTAATATTTAAAGGCAAAAAATATATTTTACCTCACTTGATGCCTAGTAATAATTTTGTAATTTTATCATGAAAATAAATGAACATTCAATAAGATGTATCTCCAAAATGCCGGCTAATTAGTATGGAAGGAATATTGACTTTCATATGCACTTACTAAATAGTACTATTTTCTCTATTCAAATTTGTATGCGTTAGTTAGAGTTCACATGAAATTTAAAAAATTGTGATCTATAATATATTAGATATTTGTATGTCTACCAATCATTTTATTATGATAAAATAGATATTTTAAACTCTTTTAAAGTGTAAGTATTACTAAATATAGAACTATGTCATTCTTTTCCTAAAATAAATTGAAATGAAAGTAAGTCATATAAATTAGATATTTCTCAAGCAAATTACTGAGGTACTTAAAAAATATTTAATATAAATTAAAGGGTACTTTTCAATTATTATCCTTTTAATTATTCTATCAGAAAATAAAGTAATTAAAAATCCCATTAAATAAAAAGTAAACACACAAAAAAGTACCAATAATTTTTAAAATTCTTAAGCAATTCACTTTTTTTATTATGAAAAAATCTCAATAATTCACATAATACTGTCTGAATATGATTTACAGCTAATCTGTTGGAAATAAAATTCTTTTATAAGCTGCACGTTTTAATAATAAAAATAAAAATTGAGAAGCAACTTTCACATTTTTTTTATAAATAAAATAATGAATTTCAACTTATTTCACTCTCACGTTTCCTACACCAACCTTATCTTTTTTCTTTTGACCAAAATCAACTAATCACTAGAGTATGTTTTATATTTTATGATTGGTAAGATTTTTACTGAAAAAATACCACTTTTTAATAATAGAAAAAGTACTCTTAGTAGGTGTCTCTTTTTTTTAAAAAAAAAATACATATAAATAATATTAATAGAATACTTTTAAATTAATACTATAAAGATTTGTACTACTTTTTTTTTTTTTATTATTATTATTAATTATTATTACAAACAAATTCAATGGTCATATTCACTGAATCAGCAAGTGTGAATACGAAATTCTTCTATCACGTGTAATTCAGACAGTGATTGTCATGTGGAGGGTGGTCTTATATTTTTTTTATTCGATATGAAAAATAACGTTTTCTATTAAAAATCTTTTCATACTCAAGACTCGAATTTGAGACTGATCTTATATCATTATCACTAGGATGTCTTCTTTTTTGTTTTTTAAGAAAAAACAAAATATTAATGAAAGGTCCAATAAGATGTCTCATAAGTGCCAGCTAGTAGGAGTTATGGTGACCAACAAGAATTTTGATAGAGTGATAAATATTCAAAGATTCTGATGGAGTGATAAATACTCATTCATCCTTAATTAAAGATTTTGATTTTGAGTTTCATTCGATACAAAATCGCTTTTATTGGAAGCAATTTACCCCACATCTTTCAAAATAATATTCAAACGAGCAAAGTTTCTATTAATATGAGTATGAATTGCCATTTCTTTTGCATATGCAAATGGAGCAAGTCCATTTCAAGTTGGACAAATATATACCAAAAATCACTTGTACCTTTTCTCCTAAGTTTCTTACTATTTTCTTCGTCCCTAATTACTTGTCCATTTTTTCCTTTTTGGTTGTCCCTAATTACTTATTCATTTTGACAAATCAAGAAAGGACAAAAAAAATTACGTGTCGTACCCTCAATTAATTATTTTAAAAAATATAAAATTTCTTGAAAATCACAAGTTTTTAATTAATCCACTTCATAATTAATAAGGGTAAAATGGTGAACTCACGTCAATTATTATTTTTATAAGTATGTCAATTCAAAAGTGACAAGTAATTAGAGACAGAGTAATAACTAAGTGATCTTTTCATAATGAGTAAACACTCTTTTTTACATGTGCCAATATTTTTTTAATTTCTTATCGTTAATATTTAAAGGCAAATAATAGATTTTACCTCACTTGATGCCTAGTGTTATTGAACATAGTAATAATTTTGTAATTTTATCATGAAAATAAATGAACATTCAATAAGATGTATCTCCAAAATGCCGGCTAATTAGTATGGAAGGAATATTGACTTTTATATGCACTTACTAAATAGTATTATTTTCTCTATTCAAATTTGTATGAGTTGGTTAGAGTTGACATCAAATTTAAAAAATTGCGATTTATAATATATTAGATATTTGTATGTCTACCAATCATTTTATTATGATAAAATAGATATTTTAAACTCTTTTAAAGTTTAAGTATTAATAAATATAAAACTACGCCATTCTTTTTCTAAAATAAATTGAAATGAAAGTAAGTCATATAAATTAGGTATTTCTCAAGCAAATTACTGAGGTACTTAAAAAATATTTAATATAAATTAAAGGGTACTTTTCAATTATTATCCTTTTAATTATTCTATGAGAAAATAAAGTAATTAAAAATCCCATTAAATAAAAAATAAACACACAAAAAAGTACCAATAATTTTTAAAATTCTTAAGCAATTCACTTTTTTTATTATGAAAAAATCTCAATAATTCACATAATACTCCACAAGACAAGTAGTTAAAATAATGCAAAGTGAGACTTATACAATTCAAATATAGTCTTTGTTCATCCTCTATTCTTGTAAACTTGCACAATTTATCACATCAAAACATGGTGAATATTTAATATTCCAAGATTTCTTCCTACGACTGATATTGAAATAGAAAAACAAAATTTCATTGATCTATACTACTAACAGCAAGCATATCTATGCTACAAAAAATTAGTTAGTAATATAATTGGAAAAACTGATACAAGAAGGTGTGAACTAGAATTTAACTAGACAATACATAAATTTGTTCATAATTAATTCTTGCGTTACTCTAATCAATCATCAACGCCTCTTTAACTAGTAAATTCACATTCAAAGAGATAAAATTTACCTTTTCCATTCTCCATTAAACTAAAGAAAATAACAATAGATTTAAACAACAAAAAGGCTCATTTCTATTTCATATAATCAATAGATCATACACCCTTGAATTATTTTTTTTAAAAAAGAACTAAAAATAAAGAAATTTTAATTAAATAAATAAAGGTATACTATAAGCTTGAAGCTATGAGGAAAAAAAACAGGGGAAACAGAATTTCCCATTATTATTTACATAAAACTTCCTCAACTTCACAATAAAAATAAACATTCATCATCTATATGATCCATCAGAATCAAAACTAATCGGAGATCCTCCCGGAGTTTTTTCCTTTCCCTTTTTGTTTTCCGATCCACCATAAACAAAATCCGCTACAGATTTAATCAAAGAATTCACAATTTTCACCTTTATTTGTCCTCGTTTTGGTGGAGGAAGATAACTTTGCTTCTTCTTGTTCTTGAACTGTTCTTCCATTTTTTTTTTCTTACGAAGAAGAGATTGTGAATAATAAACTAATTTTGTGGAGAGAACAGAGAAAAAACAGAGACTTAAGAGTGAAGAAAGAAATGGCCACATATAAATAGCAGTTTTAGTGAGGACTAAAAGTGTAAATTTGAAATACTTGCTGAACAAGGCTGCTTGCTACGGTGCAGTGATAGAGTGACAGTTGCTTAGCTCACTAACTTATTATTAATGACGTTTTATTTGTTTATTAATAATTTCTTTAAAAGAATCTAGTACTCCTATTATATAATTGTTTGATATTTGGAATTTGCTATTGTTCATTTGATTTAAATTTACTTTAAGTGAAATAGTGTACTCTATGTAAAAATTTCTTATAAAATTAAATCTTTAAATAAATAATATCCTCGATTTTAGAAAGGATGACTCAATTTTTTTTTTAGTCTGTTTCAAAAAGAATGACCCTTTTCTTTTTTTAGCTACATTTTAACTTTAACTTACCACATGACATATTTAAGGCCACAAGATTAAATGATATTTTGGTACATTTGACATAACTTTAATTTAGAATCACAAGATTAAAAAGTTTTCTTTATTTTCTTAAACGCTGTTTCAAGTCAAATTAGTTCATTTTTTTTTAAACGGAGGCTTATTAGAAGTTGACTTCTTTTATTGTTTTGTTTATTAGGAGGAATACTTGCTTAATCATTAAGAATTGGAAAATTCTAGAAGAATAATCCAATTTTCCCAGTTCCCACAGTCAACACACACTAAAAAAGAAAAAATCATCACATTAAAGAAAAAAAATTGAAGTTATAATATGAAGAATTAGATGAAAATGAAAGTTCAAATTTTCGTTTGATTATAAATTTTGAATTTGATTACAAATTTTGAAGTTAAAATCTAAAAGTTGAAAATTTCAAAGTTTTTAGTTACAATGATTTTTGAAACTTGAAGTTGTATTTGGACGTTTTAATTGAAAAAGTTTTGTCGAGTGGAATTGAAACTTGAAAATATTAAAAAATAATATTTTTAAAACTTGATCAGATTTTATTACCAAACAGATTATTTTTTAAAAAAAATCACAATCTAAATCTAAAATTAATAGCAAATGTTTTTGTTGAAAGAAGTTTTTAGGATGATTGTTAAATTATATTATAATTATGTTGATCTTTCACCCTGTTTAGTAGTATTTTTATTTGAATCTAACTAATCTAGATCCGTTATGTGTAGGGTTTCATTCAAAAGGAAATGCTCCACATACAACCCACCCTATTTGGGGAGAAGTGCCTACTACCAAGAATTTTTCATATCGACGGCTTAAACTCAATATCTCTAGTGAAGAAAGGAACACTGTTATTCCCTACACCATAGCTTTGATGTGGTTAAATTGTAAATAAATTGTGGCTAAAAAAATAAAAAGATGTTGAAAGAAATGGCTCAATTTTTACAAAATTGCTAAAAGTGACAGTTTGACAATTTTATCCGGTTCAGGTCATCGGACCGTACCGGCTCGGCCCAAGTATGATTTCTTGGTCTGGGCTGATAATGGGCCCCATTGTTTGGGTCGGATCCTGGGTCAGCCACTCACTGTTCCATATCATTTAATTAGAAACTATATAATTAGGGAAAAATTACGCGGTTAAGCAAATTTATACTACTCAATTACTCATCATAAATATAGTTTGCTATAATTACCACTCACGACTAACATTATACATTAATTATGCGGACTGACTTCAAGTTTGTATAATTAGCCACGTTTGTATATGTATAATTCGCCAGAATATACAAATACATATGTATAATAAACAATTATCTAACCTATATACATATACAATTCACCTCTCTCCCACTCTCTGCCCTCTCTCACTCGCCTCTCTCCTCCCTCTCCCAATCTCGCTCGCCTCTCTTCTCCCTCTCCCAATCTCGCTTTCCATATATACAAATACATATGTATAATATACAATTATCTAACCTATATACATATACAATTCCCCTTTCTCCCACTCTTTGTCCCCTCTCTCTCGCCTCTCTCCTCCATATAACATGTAGTTACAAATTGTAATTATCAAACAGTAGCTATGGAGAGTAATTGGGCTATTTTTGAGTGGCTATATGTGAAAGTTCCTCTATAATTAGACATACTCCATTATCGTATATACTATTATATATACTTTTATAATATTACATATAAATTATCACTAATTAAGAGTTTTATATCATATATTAAGGAAGATACATGCATTTTTGCTATCAGATATACTAAAATAGGGAGAGAGGCGAGCGAGATAGGGTGGAAGGTGAGCGGGATGGGGAGGGAGGCGAGTTATATATGCGAATCACACTAGATATATACCAGATACATACATTCACATGTACTTGGGATGTATCTGGATACATATGAGAGTCGCGAGCGTGATGCCAGAGAGCTGAGGGAAGTAAACGAGATTTGCAATGTATTTCAAATACATGTGAATCCATTTGGATACAGTGTATGTAGAACAAACTACACCTAATTTTGACTCTATGTATTTCGAGATTCATATATCTGGACGTATATGAACGCACCAAAACCTAGTAAGATATGTAATATTGTAAACTAGAGTGTATGTAAGTAGTTAGGTCCTAAATTAGTGGAATTTGTATAAGCTAACACGAATTTTAAATATTTCCCAAATAGCAAGTTTATTACTAACATTATAGCATGTCGTTAAAAATGCTTAGATGCAAACTAATTTAAGAATTATTATCCCAAAATTGCTGTTAGAAATGCTTAGTATTATGATTTGTTATGTAAGCCAATATGGTGATTTGTTGTTAACTTGTTAAATAATAGTTC